>APFE030476824.1:28609-65891 GCA_000404065.3 Pinus taeda | reverse complement strand
TGCGTATTTAAGGTCCCTTGACACTTCATACGGCTGCGTGGATGAGTTTAGTGGTTCTGTTGTCATGGGTAATGAATCCCATGTTGGATCATGTCCCCTGCCACCTGTAGAACATGGACAAATCACCGTTTAAGATGATGTGACCAAGCAGCTCACAATCACCGTTAAACAACCTTGAGTTGACCGTGACTTGCCCAGCTTTGACCGTGGATAAAGATGACGTGGATGGCTGGAAAAATGGGATAGGAACCTCGAGCACGTTGACACCTAAGTGCCCATGTGGCTCATCTAGCAAACCGACACGTGGAACATTGCGTTTAAAAAAAAGGCTGCAGGATCTTCAGATAGCTGCAGGATCATCAGGTAGCTGCGGGATCATCAGATAGTTGCGGGATTCCTGCAAGTAAGTCAAAATCTAAACAAATAGTCATCCATTAGAAAAACTTACTTAATCATGCTTAATAACACCTAATGTAATGATCTGGGTGGTTTTATGGTGAAAATGAGGCAAAAGATAAGGAAAGATAAGGAAAGATTGAGGAAAATGGTAGATAAGTAGGTGTAGAATAGAGGCTCTACAATTCCCACCGAGGCGCATAAAGAAATTATGATGCTAGAGTCTCAAGAGTATGGAGAATGTCCATACCATTAGGATTTAAAAATGGTGGGTGATGGTCTAAAATGGGTTCGAAACCTAGGCAAATTTTGGAAGAGGTGATAACATTTTTTGTATTCTCTCTCTTTTCATCAACAGATGGACACTCTCTTTCACTTAGTTCTCAAGGATAACAAAGTTGAAAATTTTAATGTCTTTTATGGGCTGGAGGATATTAAGCACATTTTACGCTTAGTTCTCAATGATAACAAACTTGACAATTTTAATGTCTTTTATGGGTTGGAGGATATTAAGCACATTTTATAGAATCACAGATTTAGTCTCAATGACATTGATGCTCATGGAGACCTTGTTGACCCTCCAATTAATTTTGATATTAACCTAATTGTTATCTCTTCTGACCAAGATTAGAAACTCGTGCTTCAATTTTGATTTATATGGTTGAACACACATTAATGTTGTTGATTTTTTTTAGCTCTCAACAATGGGGATGGCTCATGATATGAAGATTTATTGGCGGTTTCCCAGATTTGGCTCTAGTTTTGATATGCACATAATATTGTAGTGCCTCTCTTTGTTTTCTTTCAGTGGCTCAAAGTTGTACATTGTTGCTCTCACTTGTCAACTCTTTGCTTCGTTCCAACATTGAAAATTGTTTCCTTCTGTTGCTGAAATATGTTTTTTTGTGTCAATTGGTATCAATGGTTGACCTTGTGCTATATGTAACAAGATGTTTGTGGTGGTGCAATTTACTAGGTCAACCTTTGTTAGATGATTCATTTTGCAAGTAATTCTTTGTATCTTCTACCTGTGAAAATTTATGATTTTGGCTATTACTACCTTTCTGAATGGTTCTTTTGTTGTTGGCTAAATTGTTATTGTAATTGCAATCCCTTGGCCATCTCAGATTATGTGCTGCCTGGAGGTACGATTTTGTTCATATGTATTTGTCTTTCTCAACTCCTGAAAGCTTGGTATTTAGATTTGGTTTGTGATCTCGAGTCAGGTTCTACGAAACTCTTTATGGTTCTTTGCCATTTTTGATATTGGCTTTCAGAGTCATGTGGATATAGATAGTACATGATATATAATCTCTTTTTTAAATAGCAATACAAATCGTTATAGTTCACCAAAAAAGCCAAAAAGTTTTAATAAAAATATATTTTTAGAAATTTATTTATCAATATGATGGAAAATTCTTCAACTATGGTGTGAAGGTAATATAAAACTGTCAATGCGTAATAATGTGATTAAACATTTATTTTTTTAATTTGTAATTTTTTTCTATAATTACAAATTTTATTTTCAATATTCTGCACATTTTCAATATTATATAGTCATGTTTTATATTATTTATTTAATTACATTATTGATATATTAGGTTAATTTATTTTATGGTTTAATATGTATTAGAATTTGTTTTGTTACTAAATTGTAATTGTGTTGAGAGTCTAGTATGTCTTTTTTTACCTATTTTAACTCTATTAAATTACATCAAACAAAAAAAATATTAATAAGATATTTTCATGTGATGTAAAGATTAAGTCTTCACATTATGAATTTTGACAACCCATAGTTTTTCTCATGGTATTCTTCTTTAATAGAATCTATTTAAAAAAATAAAATTCCAATTAATTTGACTTTTTCTATTTAAAAATGCATGCACTTTACATTAAAAAAATGATGGAAAAAAATGAAAATGAAGTAACAATAATAATTGTTTCCTAATTTTTAGTAGGCTGACACCAGAACGACTAAACAACGGGGCCGAAAATGAAAATTTGTTGACAAAATATGCGTTTGGCCACATAAAACTAGAAAAGGGATAGAAATTGCCAAGCTACCTGAAAAGGGGATAGGAATTGCCAAGATTTTCCAAGTTAAGACAAAATTTCACCAAAGTATTTCAAAATGCGCATATGATCACAAATTCAACGGAAATGTGAACGAACCAACTAAAAATACACATGAAATTTGCAAATTTAGTAGAAACTTTTATCGATCAGGTGAAATTAGCATTCTATAGAGCAGCCTTTCGAACATAAAAAGCATTTCCTTATATCTCAAAAGTGAGGAGGAAACCTTGTGATGAACTAAGGAAATTTAGTCTCTCCTTCTATTCATTAAACCATATCGTTATTCTTCTCCTATTGTTATTCTTACTGCCAATACAAACACAGACACAAATGGAAAAAAAAAGCATCACTCCACCTAAAACTCCACATAAACGGGAAAAACGCATCCACTGCACCTTAAATTCCACCGTAAAAGAGTGTTGGTGTTAGAAAACCATTCAACTCAAAACCACTTGGGAGAAACAAAGGTTAGGGTCACAGCAAATGAATGGAAGGCGAAGGAAAATCAGTTGAGGTAAGCGGAGAATAGTTGGGCTAGACAGAACAATCGGTGAGATTATTTGCAAATCGATTCCAAAAACCAAAACTCCATATGCAGCAGTTGGTGATGGACTCGTTTTTATATTGCTTTCTATGGTCTTTTTCAATGGTCTTTTGAAAAAACCAATAGAGAGGGCAAAACAAACCTTTGGTTATAAGAGAATATAAGTGCACATGGGAAAATTTTCAAAGGCTGGAGTTAGTGATGGACTCCCTTTCATATTGCTTTTCATGGTCTTTTGAAAAAATCAGCAAAGAGGTCAAAACAAACATTTGGTCATAAGTAAATATAAGTGCACATGGGCAAAACTCCTAAAGCCAGAGTTCGTGATGGACTAGCTTTCATATTGCTTTTTATGGTCTTTTTCAACAGTGTTTTGAAAAAATCAGCAGAGAAGGCAAAACAAAACTTTGGTCATAAGAGAATCTAAGTGCACACGGGCAATACAAATTAGTCAAATGGTTGTATAACAAAATCAATTACCACAACAAAATCAAGGTTCACGTCCAGGTTGGTTCACTATATCAATTTAGGTTCACATTAGGTTCACTATATCAATTTAGTACTAGTTATATGAAATTTATGCAAATAATTGAGTTATAAAGAAACATGTCATAGCATTAAATTATATAGTTACCAAATTCACCCGAATGTACATGGCTCTATTTATGATGGGCCGCCATTTGAAGAAAGAAATTATTTTAACATCCACGATAGCTAAAGATAGCCTAGAGTGATGTCAAGGTCTAAACATATATAGATCACTGTGTGCACTTTAAAAACTAAGAAAAAATTAGAAATAGAAATAATTGGAAATTTTGGAAAATTTTCACATTTTAATTTCGCTTTTGCTTTTATTTTGACAAATTTTAAATAAGTTTAGAACAATAATTTTTGTGTTTATCTATTAGATAAGATTTTTGGACAAATAAGTTTTGAAACCAAATGCCATGTTAGATTTAAGTTTTTTTGAGGGAAAAGAAAGCGTGGGTTTTATTTTTTGGTGAAGTGTATCTTTGAAGCTATTATATTATGTAGAATTATTAGAAACTGTTAGAAAATTTAAAATGAATTAGAAAGAAAATCATCATTGTTAGAGGAAAGAAAGTATATATATCCAAATATTTAAGATGTATATTATCGATTTTTTTTATAGTGTTGTATATCCGAATTGGAACTTGGTAGCTATGTGAGAATGAGATTCCAACCCAGATGTAAAGAAAGACAACAAATTGTTCCCACTACACAACCTACACTTACTTAGCAACATCAAATAATCAATTGCTTTCAAGAAACGCCCCCTTCAAATTTAACAAAGTATTACATTGTGAAATTATCTTACATATATTTAATTTACAAAATAGATTATGTTATCTTTCATCTTTATTAAATGTGTAGTTAATTAATAAATGCAAATGTTTGTAGATGAATAAGTACATACGTTGTATTTAGAAGGATAACCATGAACGAGAACACAATTTTTTATTTAATTTTTATAACAAAATTGAATTAAAAATAATAGCCATGAACGAGAATACAATTTTTTATTTAATTTTATAAAAATGATTTTAATTTTTTTTATCAAATCAAAAATAAATTATTTCAAAATGATTTATATTTAAAATTAAATTACATTATGTTTAAGATTTATTTTAATTTTAAATTTACTAAACTTGAAGAAAATGAAATTTTTTGAAATACAAATTTTTAAGTGATAAGTGAATAAAATCACCTATATTAAAACTGGAAAAAATAAAAATTAAAAAATAAAAAAATCTAAAAACCATCCTACTCTAAAAAGGCCATTATTAATAATTATTAATTTGGTATAGGAAGACCGTATCTTTTTTTCAAAATTGCTGTTGTATCTTTAAGTTTGACTTTTATAAATGAAAAAGCTATAAATGATTGGTCCATATTCGATATCCCGGTGGTTAATAGTGGCGACGGCTTAAGCTACGTGCCCAGTTCGAATGGTCCGGCCATGTTCACAAAACCCAATAAGCGGTACTTAATAGTACCCAACAATTTTCTCTATCTGCCATGACTTTAGGATTATTTTAAAGTGGATTTATTTCTCAAAATATATGTTTTCTTTACAAGTTCTTTAGATGGTATTTAGTTTAATTTATACCTCTGAAGTTTCAAACGACTGATTTTGATTTTTTTTATAAAATATTAAAAAAAAACATTTTAATGTGTATTTAGTAAGTTATTTTAATTTTTAATAGTAGTTGTTATTTTTTTAATTCGTAAAAAAATGAATTTTAATAATAAATAATTGTTTTAAAAGAGGGTTTATATTTTTATATATTTTTATTCATATGGAAGAAAGAGCTATATAAAAATAATGTTAAAGTAATTGTAATTAATTAGGCGCTTAACTATTAAAACAATAATTATCAACGTATTATAGTTCATCATGTTACTAACAAGGCTTTGAACTTGGGTGGGGAAGATAATAGTGATTCTACCCAATTAGGTGAGATAACCTTAATTGACAAAATTTTAATATATATGTGTGTTGCATGCGCCATGTGTCAACTCCATACTAAACATAAAAGGAATTACACCATCTTAAGCAACACACTAATAAAATGTTTTAACTATAATTTTTTTTTCATTTGATTTATGTTATATATATACATAGCCTCTATCCTTATAAATAAATAGATATTTACATTAATTAATTTTTTTGTTGTTAATCTTCTTCTTCTTTTGTAAATTTGGCATTGGTGAGGCTACATCATGGTCATGTCCAAGAATAACACCTAAATGGAGTAGAGAATTGAACACATCTAGGAGTGTCTTAACAAGGCACTCTAATCCAAGACCCTGTGGACTTTATTGATCTTTTTTAAAGTGTTACATGAAAACTCCATAATATTAACCATTGAAGGAATTACAATGAAATTAAAGACACCTATCTTGAACAACACACTAACAAAATGTTTTAACCATCATAATTTTTTTTAATTTTCATTTGTTTTTGAGCTAAGAGGCTCATTCTATAACCTCGTATGCTCATTCTACAGCCCAGTATGATGTGTAACACTGTCTATTGGTCATCAAAGTTGAAATTTTACTAATGTAGGGCCAAAAAAAAAAGAGTATACAAAATATTCAAATAATGTCTATTCATAAAAAAAATTGCACATGAAGAAATTGGATCCCTCTCTACTCATCTTAGATACATATTTAAGATGGATCTATGTTAGTATATAATATAATCCCTCTCTCTATCTATACACATGTCTCTTTCATCTCGAGTAATATACTAATAAAAGAACTTTTTTATTTATTTTTATTTGCTTTATATAATATGTACTTTATGTTTACTTTGAATCTTTTCTGTTACTAATATTTATATTTTTAAATGTTACATGTAAACTCCATACTAAACATTGAAGAAATGACCAAATATCTCTAGTACATTGAATTAGAAAACGCCCATCAATGGAATAAGAAAACTTCTATCTCTATGTATATAGATATATTTGATGTTGAAATATTTTGAAAAGCAAGAAAACTTTCAGCAAAAAACGCATCATCAGAGCTTTACTGACGCGTTTCGAACCATCCAATGTGATTCATCATTAGGACAAGATGAAGAACCAGATCTTGGCATCAAGTTAAATAGATGAAGATAACAAAATTTAGTCGTTATAATATAAACAGTTAGATTTGACTAATAAAATATTTTATTTATTAATAATATATTTTAATATAAACAAATAATTGTCAGAATATAGTTGTTAATATTGAATTAAGGAAAATAATTGATCAAAAGTAAAAATTTAATGAAATGAATATCTAAAATAAAAATAATATTTAGGTCAAGTTTAAATGATCAAAACAATAAACAATTAATAAAATAAAAAGAATGATGATTAACGTTCACCAAGACCAATGCGGTCTATCGAACCTCAAGAAAAGAAAAAGAATCTAATTTTGATTCTTCAAAATCTGGTTTCTATGATAAAAAAGAAGGGAAAGAAGGGATCCAAGATCATTATAGTTGGGTTTGCTTAATAAGTCAAGAATATTGGAAGTGTGGTAGATATTAGGGAATTGAGAGCGGATGTGAGTAAGAGTCGGGCAGTCTAAAAGGAAGTGTTTTTCATCTTCCACCTTCTTAGGATTGCAAATCTGACAGATTTTATCATCTCAGGGAATCTTAGGAGTAGACCACCACTCGATTTAACTTCGAAGCTCATGAGAATTAGTTCTTATCCTAGCGATGTTCATTTTTTTCTTAGTGTTAATCAACACAAAGAGATAGTTATGGTTATCGAAGGTGGGATTGATCACCTCCTTATAGTATCTTAGATTCCTTTTACCCTCCATCTCGTCATCATCCCACAACTTGTCCTTAAAATTGGAGGTAATAGTATCTTTGATACTATCCTTGCTTCCCATGACGATCTCCTCCTTAATCCCCCAATGGTTGAGCCAAGACTGTGCACCCTTATGTTACCGAGCTTAAGGTGAAGGTGTGGGCTTTGACTAAAGTTAGAAGCAATTTTTGGGAATCTATTGGATTCCATGTTGTAAAACTTCTTCTTATACATCAGAAACCTAAACATAGTCGTACTTTCAATGGGGGACAAGCCAACTTCGATCAAGAGGATAGGATAGGGAGTATTTCCCTTGATCTAGAGGTTGTAGGTTATGGATTTCTTTTGAATCATATCAATATTTCTCCATGACTCTATGGATATACTGCAACCCCAAACTTCACATCCGTATAAGACAACATGGATGATGAGAGTCTCAAAGAGGAACCTTTTTCTACTCCAAATGCAAATATCGACCGACTTACAATTGTTTTCAAGCTCATCATAAGCTTTCCAGCCTCCAATAATATTGTTCTTGATGTTATAATTCCAGTTTCGCTGATGAGAAAATTCAATACCCAAATATTTATAAGAAGAAACATGCTCTAAGTAATGGTTATCATATATGAAACTACCATGGGTGATCTTTTTGGATTTTATGATCATGACTTTAGTCTTGTCGGTATTGACTGTCACAACCATCTTGGAGCAGTAGACATGAAGAGTCTTAAGCTACTTGTCTAGGTCATCATGGATTTTTGCAAGAAAAACGATATCATCAGCATAAAGGAGAAGAGTAATGATTATACGAGCAAGCTCAGTGCCCTTGCAACCTGCAGTTTCCAGAAACTCTTCTAGCTTATCGATGTAAATTCCAAAAAGGGTAGGGGATAAGGGACACCCTTGCTTGACCCTGATATTGCATTTAATATCTTTAGACCATCCTTCGTTGGTATTAAGCTTGGCAATGACAGTCTCGTAGAGGCAGATCACAACAATCCTTAGTTCAGGAGGAACCATGATCTCTTCAAGTCTCTCTCAGAGCTTATCTCGAGGAAAAATGTCAAAAGATTTTCTAAAGTCCGCAAAACAACAAAGGGGATCATCGTTACTATTGTGACATTCCTTTGCAATGATACTGAGAGTGATAAGGTGGTCGATAGTAGAGTGATGTCTCCTAAAAATAGCTTTCCTTTTAGCTCTTTTACCATGGTTTTCAAGCCAAAGGCTAAGCTTATTTTCCAAAATGAGCCCATATAGCTTAGCTAGGATGTGGCTGATCATAATGGTCTTGTAGTTAGAGGGGACACTTTTGTCCCCAGTTTTAAGGATAGGCACAATAAGGCTTTGCGTCCAAATCTTAGGGAAGCCATGCTTTACCGCCAAATTGAGAAGCTTTTGGAGATGAGGAATGAGGATAGATCTTCCCATTTTAAAGGTCTCAGCTTGGTATCCTTCAATATCTTTAGCTTTCCCATTAGCGAGCTTATTAATCCCAGACATAATATCTTCCAGAGAAACTATATCTTCCTTAATATGAGTGTTTAAGATAGTGCCCATGGTGTCCTCAGAGTCATACAACTTCTTAAGATAGTTGTCCCAATTTTCTAAGGGGATATAATGATTATCTTTAGTTTTATTAACAAGCACATTCCTCCCAAAATTATGGGCACAACTTTAGAAAGGTGGATAAAATGCTCTTGTCTCTTATTGATATATGATCTATTGTTCCTCTTGATGAGAGATTTGTATATACTTATATTTCAAAGCTTAATGATTTCATTGGGAGCACCTTTGATTTCTTTCCTGGAAATTTTACAGTCTTTGTCATACCAAGGATTGGAAGTTCTATTATTCTGCTTATACGAAGTCTCATTAGAGAACTTGATAATGGTAGCGGAAAGGGTAGTATTAAAATTGTAAAAAAATTGATCAATGTTTTTATTATAAGTTAGGGAGACTAAATCCCTTAAGAAAATGTTGACATTACTCCTATCAAAGCAAATGTGTCTTTTTCTTTCATTGGTATCCTGCATGTGGGTGGTATGCATAACAAGATTGAGGGATAAAGACAAAGGTCTGTGGTCAAAATCAGGCTCATATCCGTTAAGAAGCTTAAAGTTTGTAATACGGTTCAGGACATGGGTGTCAGAAATTGCATAATCCATGACACTGCTACCCAGCCCATGGAAACAAGTCACCTGACCAAAGAGAGGCCACTTATTAATACCATTACAAATGATTAGGTCTTGGGAACTACAAATTTTGAGGAGATTGGTGCCAAATAATTTCTCGATTATGTCCTTAGAGTTTGTCTTGAATCTATTAGCCAAGTTACCATATTCATCAAGCCACAAGGGGTTAGGGTTAGTGTTGTTACTTAACATAATAGCTTGATTAGTAGTAGTTCTAGCATTAAAGTCCCTAAGCAAAAGGATATTACCTTCATTGCTTAGGCTGTAGATGTCTTTTTCTAAGGTATTGGAAGGACAATTCTTATTTAAGTTATTTTTCTTATAGGATGTAGAGTTGATAGGAGAAAAATAACATATTGCAAGAAAGATCCTATTGGTGGTAGAATCATAGATCTCAGTCCAAATGTATTGATTGAAGGGTTCGATTTTATGAAGATGGATGTGAGAGGAAACAATGTTCCTTATATAACAATGTTCCTTTTAGAAGGCTTTCGATGAGTTAAAGAAGAAGATCAATGAAGCACAAGTTATGTCATTACCAAAATTGCAACGATCCTTTGAAGTGGAGACAAATGCGAGTGGGTATGTTATGGGAGTTGTCTTGATGCAAGGAGGAAGGTCCATTTTCTATCATTCTGAAGTATTTCATGGGGCAGTTCTTAACTTCCCTACCTACGATAAGGAGATCTATGCCATGGTGCAAGCTGTGAAGAAGTGGAAGCACTATCTGATGGGAAAGGAGACAATAATCCAGACAGATCACCACCTGTTACAGTACCTGCAAGCCCAGAATAAGCTACAACATACCAGGCATTACAAGTGGATGGGGTTTCTACAGCAGTTTCATTTGGTGATCAAGTAAAAGAAGGGCAACACAAACAAGTTGGCCGATATGCTTTTAAGGCCACCCACATCAAAGATTACAACTTTGGGGACTCTTATGCACATGGAGCCATTCACTAATGATGCATACAAAGAGGCATATTTAGAAGATGAGGACTTCAAGGAGGTGTATCAACAGTTGCAGAGTTAGATTCATGTGCACAATAGCGAAAGCATCGTTGACTACCATCTCTAGCATGGGTTACTCTACATGCTAGATAATCAATGTGTTCCTAAAGGTGAGTGTTTGCAGCTGATTAGAGAGGCTCACACCTCCAAGGTTGTAGGGCACTTTGGTGTAGGGAAGACCATGGCTAACTTGCAGATGTATGTGTATTAGCCCAAGATGCAAGAAAAAGTAGCTAGGTTCATAAGAGGATGCATGTTTTTTTGTACCAACAAGCTTAGCAATAGGAAATAGGGTCTGTATCATCCCTTAGCTGTACCTACTCGTCCTTGGGAAAGCATTTCCATGGAGTTTGTGGGAGGTTTATTGACAACCAGGAAGAGACATGACTACCTATTCATGGTAGTTGACAAGTTAAACAAGATGTGTGTTTTGATGCCATGTAAAAAGACCATGAGAGGACAAGAAGTAGGAAACTTGTTCTTTGGAGATGTCTGGGTACACTTTGGGATATAAGGAGCATAATTTTAGACATGGATACAAGATTTCTCAGTGCATTCTAGACTACATTGTGGGAGAAGATGGACACGAAGTTAAAGAGATCTACAACATTCCATCCACAGACAGATGGGCAGATAGAAGTAGTCAAAAGGACTTTGGTACAACTTTTGAGGGGTTACAACCAGAAGCATCTGAAGACCTGGGATGAAAATCTGGTATATATGCAACATTCTTATAACAGAGCAGTCCACACTTCTACAAGAAAGTCCCCATTTGAAACTTGTTTTGGATATTTTCCACCTTCACCTTTGGATATTGTATATGGGCAACAAGGAGGAGTGAAGGAAGACATTACAGGAGATGCTTTGAGGGTTGAAAAATCTATAGAGAAGATTAGGCAGATCCATCTATAGGTACATGAAACACTGCATAATTCGCAAGTGAAGTATAAGCCCAGGCATGATCAACACAGAACAGAAAAATCATTCACAGTGGGAGACAGAGTATGGATACAGTTGAACAAGGAGAGGTTGCAGGGGCCTAGTAAGAAAATCAAGGCTCTAAGGTATGGTCCCTTTGAGATACTAGAAAAGGTGGGTGATAATGCCTATCGACTCAGTTTACCACCATATATGTGCATTTACTTAGTTGTAAATGTAGATAATTTGAAACTCTATGAGCCTTCCATGCTAGATTAGGAAGAGGAACATGTCCTACCTTCTTTGGAGAATTTGGCACCAGACGCTCAGGCATAGTTGACAAAAGATACAATTTTTCATAAGAGGTCCAGATTTACAAGACAAGGGAAACAAGTCCTTTGGCAGATTGGGTTGAAGGGACAACTTCAAAGCAAAGCTAAATGGTACAACATAGAGAAGGTGGAGGAAAAACTTCCTCACCTCATTTAGTAAAATATTTTGGGGACCAAAAGCCTCCCAAAATGGGGAGGTGTGATCTGAATTGGATCATTATATTGTTTTTCATCAATCTCGATGCATTTGGAGTGGAAAAAGTGGAGGAATCATCTCACAAGACGGTTTTTACGACGGGACCTAGTTTAGCGAAATAGGGTTTGAAACCTTTCGGGAGCACTTTGAGGCATTAAATGACATTTTTTTGGGGAAAAAATTTACCTCGAAAATGAAGCAAATTTTCATGTTATTCTATAGAAAGAGATCTTTCCAAGGATGCAAAAATCGCATCAATCAGAGTCTGTATGCAAAAGTTATGCCACTTAGAAATTGACCTTCCTGTTTTCACGCCTATAATTCAGGAGGATGTCGCATCAGCTCCCATTATTCATGGAAAATGGGCTAGCCACATGTTTGTGATGTAAAAGACTCTAGAAGAGTCTATTTTGTAACTCTAGTTAAGAGTTGATGTAGTTAAACTTAACCACTAGTAGGCTATGAGGTTGTGTTATAACCGGACCACTAGGAGGAAGAGGCATTCCATTCTTTCGAGAGAATTTTGTTCCATAGTTGAGAAAAGATAGCCAAGAGAGATAGGAGGTAGAGCACACAGAAAGGATATGTGCACTATAGAAGTGCACATGCCACATACATTACTTTTTTGTATTTGCAGCCATATTTCTAGACAGAGAAAGAGAACGAAGCGGCCTCACCTTCCAGCTGCGTTTTCTACCGAAAGGGTTTCCCAAAGAGCATATCTTGTGTATTAGGTGTGTGTGAGCTTATTTTTTCGTTCTCTACTTTTCTGCTTAATTTACTTTTACATGCATGCACTAATTACATTTAATTTTATAGATCTAGAAATAAATAAAATTGTAATAGTGTAGAATTTCATATTTTTAATATAATATTATCAAATTTGTTGTGAATAACTATCCAATGGAATATCCATGAAAGTTTACCGATCAATAACATAATCATAATTGGTATATAAAAATAGTACATAAGCATATAACCATGCAACTATCATTCTATCTAGGGTCTAGTCATCAATGCATGACCTCAAAAACAACACACACCACAACCTCATGCATGAAAACCACCATCATTACATCACTATACACTTGACCACATGCAAACATGAACATGCATAAGCGATGCATAACCATCCACATATATGCATAAACATAGACGACCAAGCATGAATGAATAATATTTGAAATCAAACCTACAAGAATGATACATGCAACCAAGCATACTGCAACGATACATGTAAGCAACATAAATCGACATAAATCGACATGTAAGCAATCATACACTCACAATGATGCACTCCCCAAGCACACCTCAAATTTAACATGATGACATCACTACCACCATGAAAAACATCATGCAAATGCAACAAGCACATGGAATGCAAGTGTGAGAGACACACATGCAACTGACATGCATGCATGACCAACACATAGTCCATCCAATCCGAGGGGTGAACCATGCTCCGATACCACTCTGTAATGTGCTCCTCCCACATTTACCTAAGCAACCAACCGACTTGGGTAAACATGCGAGGAGAGGCCACTATGATATGATTTGACCTCCTAAGTCACATTAAGGAAGTGGAACCGATGGAAACACACCATACATACATACAATATCATCAACCGAACCCTCAGAGGACAAGTCAGCCACTGAGACAACCTGTCCCTGGGTCCCAATTTTGTTTTAGGTCTCCTGGGCCATAGTTACTCTCATGCTATGGGCAACAGATTGGCCATCAACCTCAAGTCACTCTCACAGGCCTATCTGCCAGCAACTGTGGACCAGAATTTTCAGTGATCTACCAACGGCCCCGGGATTTAAGCCACTTTTTTAGGCTCAGAGCCCAGGTCACTGCCCAGAAGTGATCCATCTCTTCAAATCGGTAAGATAACATGGAAATGACAGTTCTAAAGCAAATACTTGTTCAAGACCTTGATTGGACCCCTACTAGCCATGCCATCCATTTCGTCACACATATTACAAATGTGTAATCTATAAGTGTAATTCATAGTTCTAAGCATAGGGGTCTCATACTTAGCTGAGAATCGTTAAGAACCATTGATGCCTCAATGGATCAACCTCCATTCCATCCATTATGTCATAGATACATGGATCATTCAATTACAAGTAAAAACATGACGAGAGCCACATATGGCTGCTATCATAAAACACATACATAATCAACATAATAGTAGAAAAAATACTCATGAAGGTATAGTCATATAGATCACATATAATCCATCAAAATTCTCATAGAAATACAAGCATGAATAACCATTCAGTAATGATTCCAAATCCAAACTCGGGATGGGACTTCCACGTTCCACCTGACCATAGAATGGCTGAGCCAAATCTCTCGTCATCCATTCACCCCTGTGCCATATTCTAAGCATGAATGTGGGATGTCATAGAACACATCAATCAAAACTCATCTAGGGCTTCTAGAGACCATCCACCTCAACGCATCAAACAATGATTCCACCTCAAGGTCGGACATCACAAAATCGTCATCAGATTGGTCTCCATCCAAGCCTTCCAGTGCTTCCAGAGTGTTTGTTCCAACCAAGGCTTCCAAGACTAGTAACTCAACCCAAGTTGTCGTCGGGCTTCCAGAGTTTTTGTCCAACCAAGGCTTCCAGTACTAGTATCTCAACCCACCAAGGGATTCCAGAGCATTTGTCCAACCAAGGCTTCTAGGACTAGTAACTCAACCCAAGTTGTTATAGGGCTTCCAGAGCGTTTGTCCAACCAGGGCTTCCAGGAACTAATAACTCAACCCAAGGTAAGGAAACATGAGAACCAACGAAAAAAACAATGAAAATAAACCCACAATCACCATGTCTATCTAGGAAATAAGAAGGCTAGGAAATCCACTATCAATCCAGGCAATCCTCCATGTTAATGAAAGATCACAACCAAGAAACCACATGCATGTGCCATGCATGCCAAAACTAGTGAAGGAAACATACATGAAACTCGGTACCTGCAAGCCAATTTGATGTAGCTACTGATCCTGATGCCTCCTTGCACTTTCCTACTTTTCCTTTGCCTTCTTTCTCCAAGAATCCAAGTATGCCACACCCTCCAAGAGTGCTCCAAGAAAACTCTAAGTGTCGAAGAGTATGAGAGAGAGAATAATGAGAGAGAGAGCTCCAACACTGAAGTGAGAGAAAGAGTATCCCCAATTACACTTCTCATGTTCCACTCTAAACACACATATAAAAGATGTTGGTTGTTTATATGGGCATGTAATAATGAACCAACCTTCCATAAATACAAACCTCACAATTAACCAGGTTAATTCTATCCAAAGAACATCATGACCAAATGAAGGATTGACCCATTAGAATGCATATGTCTACATTCATATATTGATATGGATGCACATACACTAAGTTGTGATATATTTAATGCATTTTACTTGCACCTATATCATATGGATTAATCTATCATGTTTTAACCTACTAAGATGTAATATGCAATAAGACATGCATTGTCACATAACCACAAGTAGGATTTATATTCCAATACTCCCCCATACTATAAACTTATTGGATCGTTGTCATCTCTCTCTCTCACACACAAATTCTACAGTAGTTCACTTGGGCATCTACATCACATACATTGGTCATCAATTTGTGATGGCCATATAAAAGGATCACCATCCACCGAGTTACATGAGTAATTGGTTGTTTTAATGGCCAACCCAATAGGAAATCCTTTCTAGTACATTGTTCGTCAACTCTCTATAATTATGCAATATTTTGGTCACTAACTCACCTCACATACATTCACTCTAATATTGCATCATCTCCAACACTCTGTAATTAAATATCTTAAAAATTTTGAACTTTTATTCATGATCCCGATTAAGCTCTGAAAAAGGTACTAGCTACATTATTTTGTTAGTTCAAGTAGTTCATTTTACAAATCTAACTTGGAAAATCTTGTGCCAACTAATTCACTATATCCTTTATAAGATATCCACTTATCTCACAACCATTAAGCTAACAACGTACTTGAATATAAGGTCTTATAGACACATGGAAGTAAAAATCCTAAAAACTCAAGTGAGTGGCCATGCCAACAAACTTCATCATTGTGTGAGGGATCCCACCCATATAGTACCTATTAGATGTGCAACAAGGTTTGGCAAGACAAGAGTACCCACTCTTCCTTGATAGAGTTAAAAATAATAGCATTAAGATAGATAAAGTGCAATGTTGTGCCAAAAAAATACTAGCTACTTTAACTTCCTACTAACAAATGATGTTTAAGTAGAAATCTATTGAATGAATTTTTAGGACCATTGTTTTCCTAACAATGTCTAGAAGACCTCAAACATTTAATGATGCACACCCCAATAAAACCTCAAACATGGAAATCCATCTCCTCGCCCACCAAACCCACAAATGAATTATAAGGTTTGGAGAAATAATACTCCTCTGCAGTAACAAGTAATGCCCATGAACCTATAATGTTCTTCTTTGGTTTTTTTTGCCAGTCCTTGGACATTTCATTGCCTTGAGGGTTCTAAATTAGAGGCAAAGATTCGACCCTTCACATTTAGAATAAATTTAATGGGCAATTAATATTTACAATATACAATCCATATAAAATTTATGTGACATCCAAGGGCGCTTAAGTTTTTCATGGTGTTGGTTAGTCAATTCAAACTTATAAATACTGGCAAGTTTTAGTACAAATTATAGGATGTAATCAAGGGACAATTTGATAGTCTAGGGCAAATTAAATTATAATAAACAAAATCATAATTAAAATTGAAGGAAATAATGAAAATAAATGTGCATAAAACAAATTAGATCAAACAACGTTTTTATTATCATGTGGAAGAGTTGTACATTACTTTGTGAAGTCCTTGGTTGTAATTTTTATGGTAACTTGTGCATTCCAAGTGCTTCCTTCATTGTAAATATGATGGTAGATTGTGCACTTTAGATTCTTTCAATGTTTTAAGTCTTTTTCTTAAGTGCATCTGGTTTGACATTTATTATGTCTTGTCCCTTCATCTTCCATTTTTGGCATTGCCTGATCTGAAAATCACCCTTGAGTGACCTCGGTTAATTAATTAATGAATGAATTAAGGTATTACAGACTCATGTGTTGGTGTGTGTCTATGTCATTTTAGGCAACGGATTGATCAGATTGCAAAATACACAGACACTGGAAAATGGAAAACAGTAAGAAAATGCAAGAACACAACAAATTAATAAGGAGTTCACCCTATTCTCTAGGGCTACGTCTCCGGTCCAGCATTCAGTGGTGGCCTTCTTTTATTGTGTCTTTAAAGTAGAGAATTACAATGAGGAGCTCAATTTGAGTCTCCTGAAACAGATAATGCTTGGTAGGGTGGTTCTTGGATTGCCCAAGCCACTAGAGTGCATAGACTCTTTTCCTTTCCAAGTCTTGACCTCTCTGGTCTTTAGTGGAAGGAGCCCAATGTGGTGCTCAATTCCCGACAAATCCTCTTAGGGA
This sequence comes from Pinus taeda, assembly GCA_000404065.3. Classification (NCBI taxonomy): domain Eukaryota; kingdom Viridiplantae; phylum Streptophyta; class Pinopsida; order Pinales; family Pinaceae; genus Pinus; species Pinus taeda. The sequence continues at coordinate 48,390 of APFE030476824.1, read as the reverse complement.
TTTCTTGAACCTCTCAAGCTTTCTATCTACTCGATGCTGCCTTATGCTGCAGGTCAGCTCGACCCTCTGTCTTTCTGCTTCTTGCTTTACTGTCTTTTCTTCACTCTCGTTCTCTCTGTCTTCTTTCTCTTCTTCCTTTGTGTGTTCTGTTCGGTGTTTGTTCATGGCTTAAAGCCAATCTATCCCTGACTTCTCGCTTCCTCTTCTGCCCCTGTTGGATCGCCTACTGCTGCCCGCTTGGAGTTCCCTATCTTTGCGCCATCATCAACGACTAATAGGGAGTGGCCACTTGTCCTCTCGCAAACTGCGCCAGCTCTTCCTCGTCGGTTCGGTTTTCCAGTTACACTGTGGAATGAGTCATCTGCCATCTCAGTGGTCAAATCGGACTTCAAACTTCTTTAGGTCGTGGCTTAATCCCCTGTCAATTCTAGTTTCTCCATCGAGCGCAATCTCCGTCGTTAGATCTGGAGCCCCCAGATCCTATGACATTCGCTCATTTTGCACTATTGACTCGCTCGACCATTAGCGCACGATGAGAGGTGGTTTTCTCTCTCATCCGCCTGCCACGCATCGTGCGCTGAATGGAATCGCTCATTTTTCTCCAATTCTGCTTACCGCCCAAGGGTGCCCCCAATATACCGTCGGTTTTTGGAGCGCGGGACTTGCCTTTCGCCTCAGCGCTTTCCCCACGGTTTCCCAGCTTCCATGCGACCTAGCACTTTGGGGCTTTTTCCCTCTCAAGGGGTTTTTCCCAAGCGCTAATCATGCATCAGAAATGCTCTCTGTTTCCCGATCCGGGCTTCCCAATGGCTAGTTTTGCCTCCTGCGCAGACTCCATGGGCCTCGGTCTGTGTGCTTTGACCGAGGTCCTTGTTGTTCCTTGCTGGCTACAATCTGCCACTGTCCAGAGGTATTCTTGATCACTCTATGTTCATAAATTTGAAGTCTATCCTGTCTTAATACAGTCATGGCACTTTGATAATCTTCATGGATCTAATTCAGATCACGGCCTTCCCATTGAAAAAGCTTTTGGACCACCAAAAGTTGGTTTTCAAGCATTAACTAAGTGAGGGTACAATTGTCTCATTTGTTCAATCTCTATCCACTTTGCACTGATCGGCTTTGAACCCTTGAGTCCAATTCTGAGGTACTCAACATCTCCTCCGCGTGTCATTCTCACCTTCCTGTCCAGAACTGTGTCTGCCTGCAATTCATTAAGATATTCAAGTAGCAGGTCATCAATAGAAGGCAATTGACTCTGCTCTTCGGGATCCTCAATTAGAGAGGGTTCAAACAATCTCAAGCAATCTGCATTTACGACTGAGTAGATGTGCATGTAAGTTGGTAGATCAAGGCAAAATCATTTTTCCCAATCTTTTCAAGTTCTTAAAGGTCCATACTGATAGTTTTAGCTTCTTACCTTCACCTTGCATCCTTCCTTGCTGATATCAGCTAGACCTGGTCACCAACTTGGAAGCTATGCTCCCCTCTGATGCGTGTCATTCCTTTGCCTTGTATTTGGCTGCTCTTTTCAGTGTTCTGGTACTACCTGGTGGATGTCTTGGATTTGTTCAATGAACCTAGTTGCCTTGTCACATCAGTGTCCCTCAACTGGGTGTCTTTACCAAAGACAAAATCCAAAGGAGACCTTGGTGTGAAACCAAAATAGGTCTCAAAAGGAGATCTTTGTGTAGAAGAATGTTTTGCTATGTTGTAAGCATGCTGCACATAACACAAATGTTCATCCCAAAGCTTAGGATGTTTGCTGCAATATCCTCTGAGAAACTGGATCACTGTCCTGTTGACTACTTCTGTCTGGCCATCAGTTTGTGGATGAAAACTTGTGCTTTTCTTCAATTTGGTTTCCATCAATTCCCACAGACTTGACCAAAACTTCCCCACAAATTGGGTGTCTTGATCAGATACAATGGAAGTGGGTAATCCAAAATGACCCCATACATGTTCAATGAACAGTTTTGCAGTTTGTTCAGCTGTAATCTGTTTTACAAGGTATCAGAATACACATTTTGCTAAACCTATCCACAACAACATATAGATAATCATGACCTTCCTAGATTTAGGCAGTCCTCCAACAAAATCCATGGCAACACTTTCCCAAGGGTGAGAAGGAACTGGTAAAGGAGTGTACAAGCCTATTTTTTTGTTGCTGGGCTTGCTTTTAGCACACATAGTACACCCTCTTACATATCTAGAAACTGTCTCGTTCATTTTTGGCCAATAACAAAATATTTGCAACTGTGCAATTGTTTTACTTACCCCAAAGTGATCTGATATTAGAGAAGTGTGTGCTTCTCGAATTATCTTTACTCTCTCAGTTTGGGGAATGCATAACTTCCCACAATGGTATAAGAGTCAGTCCTTTACATGATAATCCAATTCTTCTACTCGTTTGCCTTGACTTAAAGTTGCATATACCATCTTTAAAGTCTATATCTTGAGCATATTGTTCAATGTAGCTTTCATGTGCACATAATATGCTTAGTATAGTAGATGCATTTATAATGGGTCTAGATAACATGTCTGCAACTTTATTATGTATGCCCTTTTTATATTTGATGACTAAATGAAATTGTTGTAGAAAACCCATCCATCTATAGTGTCTTGATTATTGCAACTTAATTTGGGAGTGTAAATATTGAAGTGGTTGATGATCAGTATGTATTACTCTCTCTTTTCCCATTAAGTAATGTTTCCACTTTTTCACACTCTGTACTAATGCATACAATTATTATCATATGTGGGATAATTAACTACTATAGAAGTAAATGTCTCAAAATGATAGCATATGGATTTACCGTGTTGCGTCAACACTGCTCTCATGGAATAGTCACTGGCATCTATTTCAATCTCAAATGGTCATTGAAGATTTGGTAGTGCTAGTACTAGTGTTGTACTAATTTTTTCTTTTAAGGTGTCGAAGGCTTTCTGCTATTTGCCTGCCCACTGAAACACCTTTTTCAATCCTGTTAAAGCATGTAAGGGAGCTACAATCAAGGAAAAGTTAGCGATAAATTTTCTCCAATATTATGTTGCTCCTAGGAAACTCCTAACTTCTGTAGCATATTTGGGTTTAGGCTAGTTCACAATGACTTCAACCTTAGAGGGATCTATCTTCAGTTCACTACCCCCTACAATATGACCCAAATAATTTAAAGATATTTTCCCAAATTCACATTTTGATAACTTCACATAGAGATTTTCTCTTTTCAAAACATCTAAAGTCGGCTTTACATGCTTCAAATGTTCTTCCCATGTTTTACTAAAAACAAGAATGTCATCTAAATATACAATTACAAAATCATCAATAAAAGGTCGGAGTACATCACTCATAACTCTCATGAAAGTGGCAGGAGCATTAGTTAAGCCAAAAGGCATAACTAGCCATTCATACAGCCCTTGCTTTGTCTTGAAAGTAGTCTTTCATGCATCCTGTTCTGCAACTGTGACCTGATGATAGCCACTACACAAGTCCAACTTGGAAAAGTAAACTTCTTCTTTCAACTGATCTAATATATCATCTATGCGAGGAAGGGGATAACGATTGTTGATCATTATTTTATTCAATGCTCTAGAATCAATGCACATCCTCCATGAACCATCTTTCTTTCTCACCAGTACGATTGGAGATCCACATGGTGATGTGCTTCATCTTATGAACCCTTTATCGAGCAAATCATGTACCTGCTTCTTGATCTCTGCATTCTCTAAAGTGGATAATCTGTACATTTTGATGTTAGGTAATGCAGCATCTTGCTGCAAATGAATATCATGTACTATTTCCCTCTTGGGTGGTTGACCTTTAGGTTCTTGAAATAGGATATCATATTCTGAAACAACTTTAACTAAATCAGCTTTCTTTTTAGCATCACAACCTTCAAATACATTGGTTTTATCAGGGTTCTTTTCCTTTACAACCATTAGTAAAAATTGCTTGCATGAATTTACAATTCTTTTCATCTGCCCTGAGTTTACGAGAGAATAGGTATTTTTGAGTTTATGAGCTCTTACAATGTAATATTCCATATTTAGTGAGTTGATATTTATTTTCAGCTCTATAGAAAATGGTTTTTCTATCATACAAGTAAGGACTTCCTAAAACAATACCACATATATCCAAGGGAACTACATCTAAGTCAACCTCATCTACAAATGTTGACTCAATAGCAAACCTACGTTTACATTGTCTAGTCACTTGTAGCTTTTATTTATCACATACCCAACCTAATGGATATGGCTTCTTGTGAGGTGTTGTTAGTAAGCCCAACTTCTTTACAATTGTTTCATAAATCAAGTTTACTTGTGAACCACTATCAAATAAAGTATCAATCTTTTGGTGCTTGGAAATAACTCTAATATGAAAAAGATCATGTCTTTTCCTCTCATTATTATCAATAGATTGTGCAGAATTACTTGTAGATGCTTCAGAATTTTTACCTCTTATACATGTGGCTATGACTATTGTTTCATTACCTGAGTCTGACCCCAAGTCTTTCTGAATAGCAGCAACAGTCTTCTTCTTCTTACCACCGAACTTATTAGGTTTCAGCTCCGGATGCAAAGACCAATAGTGTTCATCATCGTTTCCATCCTTCTTGCAATGAGTGCATGAAGGTTTGTCTTTCTGTACAGTGTTTGTCTTCCTCTCCTTCCATTTCAGCTTCTTCTTTTCCTTTTTCTTGCTTACAAAGGATTTTGATGATCCCCTAATCTCTAGGTTCACATTCTTACCTCTAGCTTCTAGATGTGTAGCCTGAACTGATACATCATCTAGGCTAGTGGGATTAAACATGAGAATGGTGTGCTTCAAATAGCTATGCAGACCACCTATATACTTCAGCAAAGTTTCAAGTGAATCTAGGGATATGCCTAGAGTTAAATCTCTTTTTCTAAATTTCTGGGTATAAATTTATACACTTTGGCCCTTTAATTGGCTAAGAGTTTGCCAACTCATCATTGCTTGCTACATATAAGCTAGAGGATAGAACTGTTTTTTAATGGCAGAAACAAATTCACTCTAGGTAGAAAGAATTTTACCATGTCTCTTCAGATTAGCTTGTGTCTTACCTTTCGACCACACTAGGGCATTTCCTCCAAGGAGAAGGCTAGCCAGATGAATCTTTCTCCTTTCTGAATCAATCTTCTGCACCCTGCAATATACATCAATCTGTCTAATCGAGTTAACTAGCTTTTCTACATTTAATTCTCCATCATAAATTGGAAAATCAAACAAGTTTACATCTAATTTAATCAAAGATGTTTTCTTGTTTTTATTTTCAGGGCTAGGAGATGAGGATGATGGAGGTGATGGTGGAGGTGGTGAGGGAGGAGGCTTTTCCCCTTTCCCTTTGCCCTCTGGATGGACATCTAGAGAAGGTTCCTATGCTCCTTTGTCTTGTTTGGGTGTTGAAGTACTTTCACCTTGACCCTTCTTGAATTCTCGATACATCTCTTCCACCATGGCTCGCATGGCCATAAAATTGTCCATGAATTGAGATTTTGATTCCAATGGGACTTCTCCAACCATTCTCCTCTGAGAGTAGACTCTTCCAATCTATAGATTAGCCTCAACAAGTTCTCCTTCTCCTAGTTTGAGCTTTGACCTAGTTAGCATTCAAGAATCCAGCACAAGCTTGTCTAACCTTAGCAAACCTAAAGATCTTATACCACTTGATCTGAAAATGAGATATTAGACTAGTATTAAGGCATTACAGACTCATGTGCCAATTTTTCCTATGTTACTTACTGCAACAGATCGAAAAGATTGCAAATAATATAGATAATGAAGCAGTTAGAGAAACATAATAGATACACACATAACACAACAAATAATCAAGGATTTCACCCAAAACTCTTGGGTTACATCTCTTGGTCCATATTTCATTTGTGACCTCTCTATTATGTCTTCAAGAGTAGAGTTTTTACAAAGATGAGCTCAAATTGAGTCTCAACACAACAAGAATAACACAACAAGGCTTTACTTGGATCCCCCAAGTCTTTTTGAGTACTCAAACTCTCCTTCTCACTCTCTGTCTTTGTTTTCTCTCTGTCTCAGCACTACCTACTCCTGTCTCTGTCATCCAATGGATTTTAAGCCAATCGATGCTTGTCTGTTCGTTTTCCCTTTAGAGGTTTCTCGCTTTTGGCCTCTGTCTCCTCAAATCCTCTCTGAGCATTAACCAATCATGGTGTAACATCTTCAGGTATGGTGGCCATCAGTTTTGTAATGGAAGGGACTAACGGCATGTTGAAAACCCAAAAATTTCATTTCTCTTTTTACATAGAGAAATACACAGAAAACTTGTAAAATATGCTAAATTGTCGTTTATCGGACTTCAAATATTATCAATTCTGCCCTGTAATCCTTTCGGATCTGCCTTTGGTTACTATCACAAGTCGATCGTTGATCCAACGGTTGTTATTCATTTCAGGTGGCTTAGGCGCCCAGAGATTACCTGCCTGAAAAGGCGGTTTTCTCTCTCCGGCGCCTAGTCACGTGTCAGCCAGTGTATGGGCTCGGGCTGAGCCCATCCAATACCTCTTACCACCTGAGGGCTGCCTGAAATGCCACTCATTACGAAACTCAAAATATATATCGCTGTATGTATAAACCCTTTCAGGTCCGTTATATCACTCCGTTCGCATTTCCTTTGTTTTTTGTTTATTTAATGAAAATGCAAATTTACATAGAAAAACCCTTTTCTTCTGGAACTCAAAATATATATATTTGCACCCATAAAACTCGTCAGGTCTGGCTTTATCACAAGTCGCATATGTATTTTCCCCTCTCCTCTGTATCATTGCAATGCAATATATCACAACCGCATATCGCATAGTCCTCGGGCCCCGGTAAGTCCTTTTGTGTGTGTATTGGCAACACAATAGCGTCAGTAGATCTGGACTGTTGATTTGCGCACATAGATCAACGATCCTTATTTAATCGCATTGCTCACTGTCACAATTTCCTTAAGGCCACTTTCGATGGACTCCGCTTTCCACTACCGATTGTGATATGCTGGTCAGATCTGTACCGTTGATTGGCCAGATCCGACGGCTCCTATGCATTGTTGTTTTGGCCTTCGATTGGAATTGTTTTCACCATTTCTACTTATTTTTCCTTGCCCAATTGTGTAATCCGCCTTTTGTAAAGGTTTTTCTCATGAGATAGTTTTTTATTTTTGAAGACTTGGAGGGTTTTTAGGATCCATTTTGGATCAAGTGGCCATATCAACAAACTTCATCATTGTTTGAGGGGACCAACCCATATAATGCCTATTAGACGTGCAACAAGATTTGGCAAGATAAGAGTACCCACTCTTCCTTGATAGAGTTAAAAATAATAACATTAAGATAGATAAAGTGCAATGTTGTGCTTAAAAAAATACCATCTACTTTAACTTCCTATTAACAAATGATGTTTAAGTAGAAAACTACTGAATGAATTTTTAGGAACATTTTCTTCCTAAAAATGTCTAGAAGACCTCAAATATTTAATGATGCACTCCAATAAAACCTCAAACATGGAAATCCATCTCCTCACCCACCAAACCCACAAATGAATTATAAGGTTTGGAGAAAAATACTCCTCTGCAGTAACAAGTAATGCCCATGAACCTATAATGTTCTTCTTTGGTTTTTGTTGCAAGTCCTTGGACATTTCATTGCCTTGAGGGTTCTAAATTAGAGGCAAAGATTTGACCCTTCACATTTAGAATAAATTTAATGGGAAATTAATATTTACAATTTACAATCCATATAAAATTTATGTGACATCCAAGGGCACTTAAGTTTTTCATGGTGTTGGTTAGTCAATTCAAAGTTGTAAATACTCGCAAGTTTTAGCCCAAATTATAAGATGTAATCAAGGGACAATTAAATTATAATAAACAAAATCATAATTAAAATTGAAGTAAATAATGAAAACAAATGTGCATAAAACAAATTAGATCAAACAATGTTTTTATTATCATGTGGAAGAGTTGTACATTACTCTATGAAGTCCTTCTGTTATGGTAACTTGTGCATTCCAAGTGCTTCCTTCATTGTAAATATGATGGTAAATTGTGCACTTTATATGCTTTCAATGTTTTAAGTCTTTTTCTTGAGTGCATCTAGTTTGACATTTATTATGTCTTGTCCCTTCATCTTCCATTTTTGGCATTGCCCCTCTTATGAGACCCTCCAAAAGTTATTGACGAAATTCTAGTTGTACCTATTTTCGTGCACGTCTCTCAATTTCCATATCATATCCCATCCACTAACTTTCATAATTATGTTAGCCATATGAGTTCATCATTGTCCCTTGGTAAGAGTCCATTTAGGTCCTATCATGACCTCTTAATGACCTTCTCAATTGTTCCATGTTCACCTTTCTTAATTTGTTCCCCAACATGTCTATTAGAAGTAGTCCACTTCACAACCCTCAAGACACCTTGTCCTAGAATAATTTCTTCACATGGTGCCATGTCCCATTTCATTTACACTCTTCCATTTCCTTTTATTACTTTTATTCTTTTTTACCTTGGATCCATTGCCACATATCTCACACCATGTTTTCCAAGAACAATTTTGATACAAATGTTTTAGTGTCTCTTTCTAATCACTTAATTACATTTGTCCACATAGTTTTAACTAGTGTCCACTTTCTTATGTCCTATGTTTACTCTCCCCTAACATCCCTCTAATGTCTTCTAATCTACCCTTGAAACTATATTTACACCATTTTTTACAAGGATAATTTTGATACAAATGTTTTAGTGCCTATTTCCAATCACTTAATTAAGTTTGCCCACATAGTCCTGACTAGTATTCATTTTTTATATTCAATGATTACTCTCTTCTAGTGTTCCTCTTATAGCTTTTTCTCTACCTTGTCTATCGATTTCCCATCAAAAACTTGTTTAATAATATATATACCTAATAAACTTAACATTAATCTTATCATTATAATTTAGTAAATTTAAAATTATTATTCATTATAACTTAATGAATTTAAAATTATTATTCATTATAACTTAGTGAATTTAAAATAATACTCCATTGCCAGGTAACCTTTATTGTGCTTTAAGCCAATCATCTTTTGCTAAGGAATGAAATTGAATTATCCATCTCACCTTTATTTAACCTAATAAAAAAACCTCACGCCTCAATCATTTTTTCTTCGGGTCCTTACCCTTATCCTATATATAGCATGGCCCATTCCCTTCTCCTTATAAATGAAATGGCTTGACCATGAAACATACACCTTACTAGAATATGACATCCCCTTATCCTTATAAATGACACGACCCATTTCCTTGTCCTTATAAATGAAATCATTAAAGTATGAAGCATGGACCTTACTAGAATATTACAAACCTTTTGATGTCTCAAACCTTTTGAATTTTATAAATGCACGTTGGGTACTATAGGGTGGGGGATTTACGTTAAGCACAGAAGTGGAGGTCAGGGACTCCTTCCTCAATCTCCTTGATATGATCTTGCTATTTCGTTGATGAGGGTTTGGACTCTACATGTGAGGAGAGCACTTTATTTGGGTTTCTTTTTTGTTGGTTTTAGTGAGGTGTTGATGTTTTTTTGTTTTTTCTTTACATTCTATAAAATTTAGGTTTGTTTTCAAATTGGTGATTATATATTCTAATTAACCTCTTGCAGATAGCACATTTAAAGGTATTTCTTATCTTTCCCTTGTTCTGGTTTGCAAATGTTGGTATCCAAGCTATTTCTCAATCTGATTTTGAAGCAAAGGGTTTTCTAGTTTTATTTGTAAAGAGTTGGCTTTTATTTTGGATTTTGTGTTGATTTATCTTGTTGGTCGCTTTAATACTCTCCAGACTAGTGAATTGGGTAAGTCTCAAGTCATTTGTGGCTCAAATTTGTTTCCTTCAGTTTGCCTACATCCTTTTTACATTGTCAATTGTCTTTAGGGTTGTGTTTGTTATTGTAGCCTATGTGGGTACCCTCAGTGCTCAAATCTCAGTCTGGGGTTAGGTTTAATAGTATGTTATGTCAATTCACTGTGGTGAATTTCAAATCCTTCTTGAAATTGGGCCTCTTTTGTGGAATTTGAGGGACGACTTGGTTGTTTTCGGTCTAGTCTTGAAGGAGTGGTGACTCGTTTGCTTGCTTGTTTTTTTGGGTAGGGTACTCTAAGCAATTGTCTACATTAGTCTCTTCCATCCTCTATCATGCCTCCTTAAAAAAGAATGGCAAGTCAACGAGGTGGTGGTGGGAATGTTGGTATAAAATGTGGTTGACCTTTTGTTTTTAACACGATAACAACTTTCTTTGACGTTGTTCCCTAGAAGTACACAAAGAATTTTGATGCTAGAGTCTGGAGAAAGTCCATACCATCATTTGAATTCAAGAGTGGTGGGTGATATTCTAAAACAAGCCCGGGTAAATTTTGGAAGAGGTGATAGCACTTTTTGTATTCTCTCTTTGCATCAACAAATAGACACTCTTTCACTTAGTTCTTACTGATAACAAAGTTGAAAATTTTAATGTCTTTTATAGGCTGGAAGATATTAAACCCATTTTACTAAATCACACTTTTTGTATTCTCTCTTTGCATCAACAAATGGACACTCTTTTACTTAGTTCCCAGTGATAACAAAGTTGACAATTTTAATGTCTTTTACGAGTTGGTAGATATTAAACACATTTTATGAAATCACAGGTTTAGTCTCAATGACATTAATGCTTGCCTGAATCGTGTGGAAAGTGTGGAGAATTACCTGGTGTTAGACTCAACCTCGAGGGATCTCTCTGATCCTCCTAGAGATCCTATTGACCCTTCAGTTAGCAGTGATCTTAACTTGACTTTTATCTCTTTTGGCCAAGATTAGAAACTCGTGCTTCAGTTTTGGTTTATATGGTTCAACGCAATTTAATGTTGTCGATGTTTTTTTTTCTCTTAACAATAGGGATGACTCATGATATGAATATGTATTCATGGTTTCCCTAGTTTAGCTCTTGTTTTGATATGCACAGGATTTTGCAGTGCCTCTCTTTATTTATTTTTTTCAGTGGCTCCAAGTTGTACTTTGCTACTCTCACTTGTCAACTCTTGGCTTCGTTTTGTTGTTTCCTTCTGTCGCATGGTCGTATGGACAACCTCCCCATGGTAATTTTAGCAAACTCAGTTATGAATTGCAACTAGTCTTTCCTTGAGCGAAGGCTTAACCTTGCTAGCGCCAAAGAACCCTGATATTGACATGACATTCAAAAAAATTGGGATTAGTGAATCAAAATTCCATATTGCGGAGAATCTTGGATTAATGTAGGTCAGAAAATACTGAAAACTAGCTAAATGCTCAAACAATGGAATCTAACACAAAATTGATGAATTGAAATAATATTTTAAAGGGAAAGAAATTTTTACTTGCAAATTAATGAATTGAAAGGATATTTCAAAGGGTGCAAATTGATGAATTGAAAGGATATTTCAAAGGGGAAGGAATCTTTATTAGTGAGCATTTATGTCAATCTTCAAACATGGACAAAACTTGCAAAAACTGCATGCTCACAATCAAATTGAGATTTCATAGTAAATTTTTACCTCCTAAAAAACATGGAGAGAACTCTGTGACAACCAAATTTCTTTAAAGATGCATGCACTTGACCTTAGAAGGTGATTAGAAAGGGATGAAAATGAGGTAAAAATAATAATATTTTCCAAATTTTTGGTAAGATGACACCAGAACAACTAAACAACGAGCCGAAAATGAAAATTTGTTGACAAAATTTGCGTTTGGCCACATAAAACTTGAAAAGGGGATAGAACTAGTCAAGCTTTTCCCAGTTTTAAACAAAATTTCACCAAAGCAATTCAAAATGCGCATATGATCGCAAATTCAATGAAAATGTGAACGAACCAACTAAAAATAGATGAGAAATTTTCAAATTTAGTAGAAACTTTTATCAATAAGGTGGAATTAGCATTCTATAGAGTAGCCTTTCAAAATTAAAAAGAATTTCCTTGTATCTCAAAAGTGAGGAGGAAACCCTTTGATAAACTAAGGAAATTCAACCTCCTTATGTTCAATAAACCATATCACCCTTCTTATCCTATGGTTATTCCTACTGCCAATACAAACACAAACACAAATGGAAAAAAGAGCATCCACTCCACCTTAAACTCCACACAAACGGGAAAAAAAGCATCCACTGCACCTAAAATTCCACCATGAAAGAGTGTTGGTGTTAGAAAACCATTCAACTCAAAACCATTGGGGAAAAGATGGTTAGGGTCAAAGAAAATGAATGAAAGGTGGAGGAAAATCAGTTGAGGTAAGTGGAAAATAGTTAGGGTGGACAGAACACCAGTGAGATTACTTGTAAATCAATTCCAAAAACCAAAACTCTAGAGACCGAAGTTGGTGATGGACTTGCTTTCATATTTCTTTCCATGGTCTTTCAATTGTCTTTTGAAACAATCGGCTGAGTGGGCAAAACAAACCTTTTGTCATAGGAGAATATAAGTGCACATGGGCAAAACTCCAAAGGCCCGAGTTGTTGATGGACTTGCTTTCATATTGCTTTCCATGGTCTTTTGAAAAAATCAGCGAAGAAGGTGAAATAAAATTTTGGAAATAAGAGAATATAAGTGGGCATGGGCAAAACTCCAAATGCCAGAATTAATGATGGACTCGCTTTCATATTGCTTTCCATAGTCTTTTTCAATGGTCTTTCGAAAAAATCAACAGAGAGAAAAACAAACCTTTGGTCATAAGAGACTATAAGTGCACATGGGCAATACAGATTAGTCAAATGGTCATATAACAAAATAAATTTCCACAACAAAATCAATGTTCACATCCACGTTGGTTCACTATATCAATTTAGTATTAGTTATATGAATTTAATGCAAATAACTGAGTTACAGAGAAACATGTCATAGCATTAAATTACATAGTTACCAAATTCCCCTAATTCACATGGCTTTACTTATGATGGGATGGCATAAGATGTGAAGGTCTGAATATATATAGATTACTTTGTGCACTTAAAAATAGAAATAGAAATAATTTAGAAAAATCTGGAAAAAAAAATCATATTTCGATTTTCCTTTTGTTTTTATTTTGAAAAAATTTTAAATAAATAGTTAGAACAATTAATTTATTTATTAGATAAGAGATTTTTGGACAAATAAGTTTTGGAAAACAAAGTCTATGTTAGATTTAAGTTTTTGGAGGGAAAAGAAAGTGTGGTATTATTTTTGTAAATGTATCTCTAAAAACTTTTAGATTATGTAGACTTATTAGAAATTTATTGAAAATTTAAAATGAATCGGAAAGAAAATCATCATTGTATATTATTCGTTTTTTTATAATGTTGTATATCCAAATTGGAACTTGGTAACCATGTTAGATTAAGATTCCAACCCAAGTGTAAAGAAAGGAAAACAAATTGTTCCCACCACACAACCTACACTTACGTAACAACATCAAATAATCAATTACTTCCAAGAAACGCCCCTTCAAATTTAACAAAGTATAACTACATTGTGAAATTATCTTACATATATTTAATTTGCAAAATAGGTTATGTTATCTTTCATCTTTGCTAAACGTGCATTTAATTAATAAATGCAAATGTTTGTAACTGAATAAATATATACATTGTGTTTGGAATGATAACAATGAATTAGGGCACAATTTTTTATTTAATTTTTATAACAAGGTTGACTTTTGGTTCGTTATTTTTTATTTTTCTATATTTTTATCCAATCAAAAAGTATAATTAATTTTCTAAAAATAAATAAATATTTAAATTATATTACATTATTTTTTAAAATTATTTTAATTTTAGATTTCTAAACCTAAAGATTAAAAAAAAATTGAAAATGCAAATCTCATGTGATAGTGAATAAAATACTATATTAAATTGAAAAAAATAAGTATTATAAAAACCATCTTACTTAACCCAATAAAAAAAAACCATATTTATAATTATTAATGGTTAGTGAGGACAATCTCTGTTTTCAAATTTGTTAGATCTGATGCCAAAATAAATATTATCATAAGTTATAAAGTTAGAATAAAATAATTATTAATTTAAGATATTAAATTAATAATTATTAATCTAGAATATTTAATTATTAAATGGAGACATTTAAAATTGGTATATTGTTGTAAAAAGATATGGCTCTACAAATGTGTCGTATCTTAGGCTCTAATTTAGGAGAATTGTTAGTAAGTTGTTTAAATAGCTTTTATTGTAAGTGGACACCTGTTATTTTATAAGTGATCCATAATTAAAGGTAGTTAGGACATTGAGCTTATAAATAGCTCATTGCAAGAGCATTTCGTTGTTCGGGTGTAAACTCTTGCAAAATCCCAGATGTAATTGCTTTTCTTAGTAATAAAATTATGTGTCTAAGGACACTTCTGCCATTATTGTGGTATCAGAGCTTCATTAATGTTGTAGCTGATTGGGAGGAGGAGATTCCAGCTCTACAGGCACATGGAAAACTCCATTAATTTGGTCAGTTAATATTTGGTATATAATTTTTATTTTATTTTTTGTATTTTTAAATCTGCTAAATATAAAAGCTGTGTTTACATCATTATACAACAAACAAACAAAAAAATTGCTTCAGCGAAAATGAAATAGGTAACAATTTGATTTCGCACTTGAAATGATCGATAATCTTGCAGTGGAAAAAATTTCCCTTGTCCAAAATTTTCACAGCATAGCTCTACCCTGTTTCCACGTTAACTGCCCTATTCACTTTAGCGAAGTTTCCTTCTCCCGATCCTGTTCATTCCTTATGCTGTAACTTTTACCATAAATGTCCCGATTCCAGACCCGATTCTTTATTTCCTGATAGTCTATTGAGGCTAAAGCCTAAGTCCTTTACAATCCTTATTCTTGCCTCATATCTCCCAGGCTTCCGCAACCAAATCTTAGAGGTGTCGTGTTCGAATCCTGTTCAAAAAAACAATCTGATTTTCAAGGCTAGAACTTGGAACCTTCAGATCATTTACAATACTTAGGATCTTGTGGGGCTCTTAAACCCATTTGATGTTTTTTCTGTTAGAGAAGCAAAGATGATCCAGTGTGGCACATTTCAATTTCTTTGCTTTCGTGATGGATAAACAGTTCAACCTCATCAGACGATTGAACTATTTACCGCTCCCCTGAAGAGATATTTCATCAACGTACAATACACAGAGAATGTTATCTCCATGTTCATTTTGAAATTTGTGAACTGCTGGAGGATTGACGTAATTGAGATATTCGCTAATATTCATGTCACGCACATTAATAGAAAACTTGATAGTAGTAAGAGACCAGAATAGTAACCAAATGAGAGTCCATTGAGAATGCAGAGAAGCCATTGTAATACTCGGTGACCAACCTCCTCCATTGCTGCTTCCTCACAGCAATCTTCTTCTTCCTTAATTTGTGAATGTGAAGCTAGTTGAAGCTAGCAGAAGCCAACATGAAGCCAGCCAGGAGAAGCCAACCAGAAGAGGATCTAGATGAACTCATGTACCTTCGTGAAAAATGTTATGTGCAGATAATCAGAGACAACCCTAATTTTCGCGGATGGTTGAAATACAAACGCAATAAAAACTCCATTGCCGTGAACAGATCCAAGCCCAGAGCGACTGGTTCACATACTGAAAAGCCAAATTTGTAGAACTCCCTTCAACATTTTCTGATTCCACTGACTCAGGCGTGCAAGATCATGTGTGATTTTTCGTTGCAGGAATGGTTGAATTCATTTGTTTTTTTCGTATAATTCTTAAGGAATTTAGACTTCTGTGATCCATAACATTTGTTTAGAAACTTTTTGGCATAATCACATAATTGATCATTTGTCGATGCGTTTCGAACCAACTAGTGTGGTTCATCGTCAGGACAAGTATAATTCTTGTCAAGTGCCAATAACATCTCATAATCATTCTCAGTTAAGTGTCGGCGGGTTCTAGCAAGATGCCCATTAGCTATATGGCCTTCAGCAGCGCATTCCAGCGCTTCCAACAAATCTATCCGCATATCCAAATTCATGTGAGATGGGAAATGAAAGCTTATTTGTAAAATGTTTGGGCCAGTAAATTTTGGAGCAATAAGAAGATTTTATTTGTAATTTTTATTTGGAGAGATAAGTGTGACATTGTAGCTCAAAGTAATTTTACTTTGGGGGGTAACATTTTTTTTTACCAGGATTTGCAAGAGCATTGTAAAAGTCAAATTTTCAAAGTTACCTTGTAAATTTTTTAGAAATTGACTAGAGCCAAGTGCAAAGCTCAGTCATTTTTCTCCTGTTTCAACGACTATATGAGGGTCAAGGCCAAGCCCTGATAGATCGTTTTTGCATAGTGTGTTTCATGTTGTGTTGCCCATCTTGATATTTTTTTTTGAGCTTGATTCATGGTGTGAAGCTTCAACAATAGAATGTCAAAGTTGATTAATTTGTTTTCTGATTCCAACAAACTTGAAGGCACAAAATCTTACAAAACATGGCAACACCTCATCGAAAGCACTCTCATTTATAATGAACTATGGCATGATATATGTGATGGTGATATTAAGCCAAATAATCCCACAGATGCAGCTGCACTAGCAAAATGGGAAGTTAAGAATGCCAAAGCATTAGCTCTCATTAAATCTTATGTTAATGATGAAATGTATGTCCATATAGCAAATGCTACAGATGCATGGTTTGCTTTGTGAATTTTTAAAGACTTCTTTGATACTCAGCCTAAACCAAAGAAAGTTGATCTACAATTAAAACTGTTGCAACAAAAATTGACCGAAGGAGGTGATGTTCTTGAATACATCTCCAGACTTAAGAATATTAAGCAGGAAATCATTAATGTTGGTTTTCAAGCAGTAGATGATATTTTTATGGTCACAATTTTAATTGATGGACTTCCTTCTTCCTACACACATTTTTTGGAAATTCTACAATTAACTGGAAAGTTAGGGAAGCTAAAGTTTTATAAGCTCTACGAAATGTTGACCCAACATGATAAAACCTTTGGGAAGAAAAAGAAAGTTGGTGAAGATGTTTTTTTCACAGAGGCCAACACTAGTAAATCATCAGCTGACAGTTCTAGAAGCAGAGGCAGAGGGAATTTCAATCAGAATCAAGCAGCACATAATGTACAAAGTCGAGGTTGAAGCCAAAGCAAAGGAAACAACTTTAACAGTGGCAACAGTTCATGCAGGAGTAATTTTCAAGGCAGAGGAAACAATCAAGGAAGAGGCTATTTTCAAGAAAGAGGAAGTAATAATCAAGGTAGACGACAACTGCAAAATAGAAGTAAAAGCAGAGGCAGAGGACAGTCTCTAGGAAGAGGAAGAGACTTAAGTCAAATTGTGTGTTAAAGATGTAACAAAGTTGGATATTATGTTGAAGATTGTCGAACTTCTATTAATAAAATTCCCAAGTTTCATCAGCACTCAGCACAATTTGCAAATGATCAAGATGATGATAATTCATAATATGTCTTTACTTCTTCATCGGCATTACAACTTTCCTCCTACCTTAAAAGTGATTATGAAGATGCTTGGATCTTGGATTCAGGAGCAACTCAGCACATGAATTGTCGACGAGACTTCTTTTGCAATTTTCAAGATTGCCATCTTAATTCCATCTTTCTTACAGATGATACAAAACATACTCCTTATGGAAAAGGTGTAGTTAAGGTCTTTCTCCTTGGCATTGGAGAAAAAATGATTTCAAATGTATGGTATATACCATCCTTCAAGAAAAATTTGTTATCTTTAGTCACGATTCGACAAGCAGGACATCAGATAATTATGGAAAATGGCTTAGTTAAGATTAATTCAGTCAAACAAAGCTTGCAAACAGTGATGATAGGTTATGAAGATGGAAAATTGTTAGGGATGAAAGGGACAGTTATTCCAAGGCATTCTGATTTTTGCAAGGGCAGTGACTACAGGAATTTCACCTATAAGATTGTGGCATGTAAGATATGGACATTTAAATTTTGTTAGTCTTTCTCAATTGCAAAAACACAGGATGGTTAAGGGACTTCCAACTTTCAAAAAGGAAAATACAAAATGTGAAGCTTGCATTTATGGAAAACAAAGTCGAGAAAGTTTTCCAACAAGTTCATGGCGTGCAAACAGGCTGCTACAACTAGTTCACAGTGATGTTTATGGACCACTACAAACTTCATTTGGTGGTTGCAAATATTTCTCACTATTCATTGATGATTTCAGTAGAATGACTTGGGTTTATTTCTTGAAGCAAAAGTCAAAAGCATTTGAAAAGTTTAAAATTTTTCACCAACTTGTTGAAAATGAAGTCAAAGAAAAGATCGACACTCTAAGGACAGATAATGGGGGGAAATTCACTTCAAATGAATTCAAAACTTATTGCAGCAATCATGGCATAAGAAGACATCTTACAAATGTTTAAACTCCACAGGAAAATGGAGTAGTAGAAAGAATGAACCACACCTTTTTAGGAATGGCGAGATCTATGTTAACTTTTAAAAGGTTAAGTCCAACGTATTGGGCAGAAACAATTCATACAACTATCTACTTAAGAAACAGATCTCCAACTACTTCTTTAGATGGAATCACACCTTATGAAGCTTGGTTTGGTTTCAAACCTGAAGTTAAACATTTTAGAGTTTTTGGATCCGTATGTTATGCATTAGTTCCAAAAGAAAAAAGAACTAAGCTTGACTTAAGAAGTTTGAAATGCACAATGATTGGATATTCTGATGAGAAGAAAGGGTACCGTCTTTTGACCAATGGAAAATTTATTGTGAGCAAGGATGTAATTTTTGATGAAACAGAGAGTAAGAGTGTTGAAGAAATCGAAAGTCTTGTTCAAGAGTTAGAAAATAAAGACAGTCAAAGAAAAGGAAATATGCAAAGTCAACCAAATGCACCAAATTGGTTTGAACTTGATTTTCTTTCATCTGAAGATGATTCATCCAATCCATCTAATTCAACAACACCATCTGGATCTTCTAGCGGTTCATCAGCATCTCCAAGCAGCAACAATTCTTCTGACAGTGATTCTCCAAAATCTTCAACTAATCGACGATCATCAGTTTAGATTAATCCCCTTTACAATCATGGTGACTTTTCAGAATCTCAAACAAGTGAGCATCAACTACCAAAATGGGCAATTCAACTTTTGAAAGATGTAAAGCTTGATGAGCATAATAAAATAGGAATAAGGAAGTCACACAGAAGTGAAGGGAATTTTGCATTGATAGCAAATGATTTTACTGAACCTTCCACATACAACGAAGCAATAAAACATAAAGAATGGCAACAAGCTATGATTGAAGAATATCATGCAGTAATTGATAACAACACTTGGAAACTTGTTGATTGTCCTCAAAATGTTAAACCCATAGGATGCAAATGGGTTTATAGAATTAGGTACAACCAAGAGGGAGAACTTGAAAAGTATAAAACAAGACTTGTGGCTAAAGGTTTTGCGCCGCAGGAAGGCATTGATTATGAGGAAACGTTTTCTCCTACAGCTAGATGGAACACCATCCAATTAACACTTGCATTGGCTGCTTAGAAAGGGTCGAAAGTTCATCAAATGGATGTAAAAAGTGCTTTTCTCAATGGGGATTTACAGGAAGAAGTATATATGACACAACCACCAGGTTTTGAAATTAAAGGGTAATAACATGAAGTCTGCAAATTGATCAAGGCTTCATATGAGTTAGAACAAGCTCCCCGAGCTTGGTATGCAAAAATGGATGAATACCTTAGGAAAGTTGGTTTTCAATGAAGTGAATCTAATG
>APFE030476824.1:0-28161 GCA_000404065.3 Pinus taeda | reverse complement strand
AACAAAAGATTTTGGTCTTCTTTACACAAAGACTAAAATTTTTGTACTTGGTGGATATTTCGATGCCGACTTTGCTGGAAGTATTGATGATCGAGCATCAACATTAGGTTATTTAATGAACATGGCATTAGCAACAGATCTTGGAGTTGTAAGAAACAAGCTATAGTGGCCACTTCTTCAGCAGAAGTAGAGTACATTTCAGCATGGGAAGCAGCATGTGAAATTGTTTGGTTGCATCGAATTTTGCAGGACTTGGGCATTTCTCAGGCAGAAGCTACGTCATTATTCATTGACAACCAGTCAACCATTAAGCTTGCCAAGAACCCAGTTTTTCATTGAAAGACAAAGCATGTGGACACCAAGTATCATCATATCAGATCTCTCATTGCCAAGGATGTCCTCAAGCCAATTTATTGTCCTTCAGAAGATTAGATCTCCAACATTTTCACGAAACCTCTTGGCAGAATAAATTTACTAAGATCAGGGATGAACTTGGTAGTTGTTGTAATGTATCTTTGGATCATAGGGGGGAATGTTAGATGATCCAAAATAAAATATTATCATAGGTTATAAAGTTAGAATAGAATAATTGTTAATTTAAGATATTAAATTAATAATTATTAATCTAGAATACTTAATTATTAAATGGAGTCATTTAGAATTAGTATATTTTTGTAAAAATATATGACTCTACAAATGTGTCGTGTCTTAGGCTCTAATTTAGGAGAACTATTAGTAGGTTGTTTAAATAGCTTTTATTGTAAGTGGACACTTGTTATTTTATAAGTGATCCATAATTAGAGGTAGTTAGGATATTGAGCTTATAAATAGCTCATTGCAAGAGTGTTTTGTTGTTCGGGTGTAAACTCTTGCAAAATTCCAGATGTAATTGCTTTTCTTATTAATAAAATTACGTCTCTGAGGACACTTCTACCATTAAAATTGTTGTTTTATTTCTACATTTCAGTTTTATAAATAAAAATGCAATAAATAATTGGCCCATATTTGCTATCCTGGTGGTAAGGTGCGGCGATAGCTTAAGCAACGTCCGGAGTTCAAATGGTTTGACCATGTTCACAAAACCCAATAAGCGGTACTTAATAGTACCCAACATTTTTCTCCATTTGCCATTCGAACTGGATTTACTTTTCAAAATATAAGTTTTTTTCAAGTTCTTCAAATGATATTTGCTTTAGTTTATATCTATGAAGTTTCAAGTGACTAACTTTGATCTTTTCGTTACAAAATATTTAAAAAAACACTCTAATTTATTATTCAACATTTAGTAAGTTATTTTAATTTTTAATAAAATTGTTTCTTATCGTTTATATAAAATAATGGTTATTTTATTTTTTTAATTCACAAAAAATTGAATTTTATTAATAAAAAAAAATTCTAAGTATTACAAGAGATCAAATCACTTTAAAAGAGGGTTTGCATCTCCAGAGATTTGATCCTTCTTATTTCTAATAGTATATGGAGGAAAGAGCCATATACAAATAAGGTTAAAGTATTTGTAATTAATTAGGCACTTAACTATTAAAACAATAATTATCAAGGTATTATAGTTCATCGTGTTACTAACAAGGATTTGAACTTGGGTGGGGAAGATAACAGTGATTCTACCCAACTAGGTGAGATAACCCCAATTGGAAAATTTTTAATATATGTGTGTGTGCGCGCCATGTGTCAACTCCATACTAAACATAAAAGGAATTAAACCATCTTCAACAACACACTAATAAAATGTTTTAACCATATTTTTTTTCATTTGATTATATAATATATATACATATTCTCTCTCCTTATAAATAAATAGATATTTGCATAAAAAAAAATAAAAAAAAAATTGTTATTAATCTTCTTCATCTTTTGTAAATTCGACATTGACGAGGCTACATCATGGTCATGTCCAAGAATAACACCTGAATAGGGCATAGAATTTAACACATCAAGGAGTGTCTTAACAAGGCACTCGAATGCAAGACATGTGGACTTTATTGATCTTTTTTAAAGTGTTACATGAAAACTCCATAATATTAACCATTGAAGGAATTACAATGAAATTAAAGGCACCTATCTTGAACAACACACTAACAAAATGTTTTAACCATCATAATTTTTTTAATTTTCATTTTTTATGAGCCGAGAGGCTCATTCTGCAACTTAGTATGATGTGTAACCCTGTCCCTCTGTCAACAATGTTGAAATTTTACTCATGTAGGCCCAAAATTTTTTTTAAAAATATTAATAAACTATACAAAATATTTAAATAATGTCGATTCATAAAAAAATTGCACGTGAAGAAATTGGATCCCTCTCGACTCATGTTAGATCCATATTTAAGATGGATCTATGTTGGTATATAATATAGTCCCTCTCTCTATCTATACACATACCTCCTTCATCTTGAGTAACATACTAATAAAAGAACTTCTTTATTTATTTTTATTTTCTTTATATAATATGTACTTTATGTTTACATTGAATCTTTTTTGTTACTAATATATATATTTTTAAATGTTACATGTAAACTCCATACTAGACATTAAAGAAATGGCCAAATATTTAGAGTACATTGAATTAGAAAACGCTCATCAATGGAATAAGAAAATTTCTATCTTTATGTATATAAATATATTTGATCTTTGAATTATTTTGAAAAGCAAGAAAACTTTCGGTAAAAATCACATCATCAGAGCTTTGTCGATGCATTTTGAACCATCCAATGTGGTTCATCATCAGGACAAGATGAAGAACCGGACTTTGGCATCAAGTTAAATAGATGAAGGTAAAAAAAAAATGTAGTCGTTCTAATATAACAATTAGATTTGACTAAATAAATATTATTTACTAATAAATAAAATTTTAATATAAAAGAAATAATTGTTAGAATATAGTTGTTAATATTGAATTAAGAAAAATAATTGATGAAAAGTAAAAATTTAATGAAATGAATATCTAAAATAAAAATAATATTTAGGTCAAGTTTAAATAATCAAAACAATAAACAATTAATAATAAAAAAATAATGATGATGGTGATGATGATGATGATGATTAACATCCACCAAGACCAACCTGGTCTATTGGACCTCAAGAAAATGAAAAGAATCTAATTGTGATTCTTCAAAATCTTGTTTCTATGATCAAAAAGAAGGGAAAGAAGGGATCCAAGATCGCTATAGTTGGATTTTCTTAATAAGTCAAGAAGATTGGAAGTGTGGTAGATGTTAGGGAATTGAGAGTGGATGTGAGTAAGAGTCGGGCAGTCTAAAAGGAAGTGTTTTTCATCTTCCACCTTCTTAAGATCGCAAATCTGACAGATTCTATCGTCCCAGGGAATCTTAGGAGTAGACCACTACCTGGTTTCACTTCGAAGCTCATGAGAATTAGTTCTTATCCTAGCGATGTTCATTTTCTTCTTAGTGCTAATCAACACAGAGAGATAGTTCTGGTTATCAAGGGTGGGGTTGGTCACCTCCTTATAGTATCTTGGCTTCCTTTTACCCTCCAGCTCGTCATCATCCCACAACTTGTCCTTAAAATTAGAGGTAATAGTATCTTTGACACTATCCCTGCTTCCCATGATTATCTCCTCCTTAATCCCCCAATGGTTGAGCCAAGACTGGGCACCCTTATACTACCCATGCTTAAGGCGAATGTGTGGGCTTTGACTAAATTTAGAAGTAATTGTTGGGAGCCTATTGGATTCCATGTTGTAAAGCTTCTTCCTATACATCGGAAACCTAAACATAGTTGTACTTTCAATGGGGGAAAAGCCAACTTCAATCAAGAGGATAAGATAAAGAGTATTTCCCTTGATCTAGACATTGTAGGTTATGGATTTCTTTTGAATCATCTCAATATTTCTCCATGACTCTCTGGACATACTGCAACTCCAAACTTCACATCTGTATAAGACAACATGGGTGATGAGAGTCTCAAAGAGGAACCTTTTTTCACTCCAAATGCAAATACACACCAACTTACAATTATTTTCAAGCTCATAATAATCCTTTTCTTGATGTTATCATTCCAATTGAGTTGATGAGAAAAGTCAATACCCAAATATTTATAAGAAGAAACATGCTCTAAGTAATGGTTATCATACACGAAACTACCATGGGTGATCTTTTTGGATTTGATGATCATGACTTTAGTCTTATCAGTATTGACTTTCATACCCATCTTGGAGCAATAGAAATGAAGATTCTTAAGCTACTTGTCTAGGTCATCATGGATTTTTTCAAGAAGAACGATATCATCCGCACAAAGGAGAAGAGTAATGATTATACCAGCAACCTCAGTGCCCTTGCAACCTGCAGTTTCCAAAAACTATTCTATCTTATCGACGTAAATGCCAAAAAGGGTAGGGGATAGGGGACACCCTTACCTAACCCAATATTGCATTTAATATCTTTAGACCACCCTTCATTGGTCTTAAGCTTCGCAATGACAGTCTCGTAGAGGAAAATCACAACAATCCTTAGTTCATGAGGAACCATGATCTCTTCAAGTCTCTCTTAGAGCTTATCTCGAGGAACAATGTCAAAAGCTTTTCTAAAGTCCGCAAAATACCAAAAGGGATAAACTTTACTGTTGTGACATTCCTCTGCAATGATCCTGAGAGTGATAATGTGGTCGATAGTCGAGTGATGTCTCCTAAAACTAGCTTTCCCTTTAGCTCTTTTACCATGGTTTTCAAGCCAAAGTCTAAGCTTCTTTTCCAAAATGAGCCCATATAGCTTGGCTAGGATGTGGCTAATCATAATGGTCTTGTAGTTAGAGGGAACGCTTTTGTCCCCATTTTTAAAGATAGGCACAATAAGGCTTTGCATCCAAAGCTTAGGGAAGCCATGTTTTACCGTCAAACTGAAAAGCCTTTGGAGATGAGGCATGAGGATAGATCTTACCATTTTAAAGGTCTCAACTTGGTATCCTTCAATATCTTTAGCTTTACCATTAGCGAGCTTATTAATCCTAGACATAATGTCTTCTACAGAAACTATATCTTCCTTAATAGGAGTATTTGAGATGGTTCCCATGGTGTCTGGAGAGTCATACAACTTCTTAAGATAGTTGTCCCAATTCTCTAAGGGGATAGAATGATTATCTTTAGTTTTACGAACAAGCAAATTCCACCAAAACTTTATGGGTGAAACTTTAGAAAGGTGGAGAAGATGCTCTTGTCTCTTATTGATATATGATCTATTATTCCTCTTGATGAGAGCTTTGCATATACTTATATTTCATAGCTTAATGATTTCATTGGGAGTGCCTATGATTGCTTTCTTGGAAAATTTTCAGTCTTTGTCATACTAAGGATTAGAAGTTCTATTATTTTGCTTATACGAAGTCTCATTAGAGAACTTGATAATGGTACTGGAAATGGTAGTATTAAAATGGTAATAAATTTGATCAATGTTTTTATTATAAGTCAGGGAGCCTAAATCCCTTTCTAAATCCCTTAGGAAAATGTCGACATTACTCCTATCAAAGCGAATATGTCTTTTGCTTTCATTGGTCTACTACATGTGGGTGGTATGCATAACAATATTGAGGGTTAAAGATAAAGGTCTATGGTTAGAATAACGCTCCTATCCTTTAATAAGCTCAAAGTTTTTAATACGGTTGAGGACATGGGTGTCAGAAATTGCATAATCCACGACACTACTACCCAACCCATGGAAACAAGTCATCTGACCAGAGAGAGGCCACTTGTTAATACCATTACAAATGATTAGGTGTCAGGAACTACAAATTTTGAGGAGATCAATGTCGAATAATTTATCATTTATGTCTTCAGAGTTTCTCTTGAATCTATTAGCTAAGTTACCATCTTAAGCAAGCCACAAGGCGTCGGGGTTAGTGTTGTTACTTAGCATAATAGCTTGGTTAGTAGTAGTTCTAGCATTAAAGTCCCCAAGAAAAATGATATTACCTTCATTCCTTAGGTTGTAGATGTCTTTTTCTAAGGTACTGAAAGGACAATTCTTATCTAAGTTATTTTCTTTTAGGATGTACATTTGATAGGAAAAACAACAGATTGCAATAAAGATCCTATTGGTAATAGAATCAGATATCTCAGTCCACATGTACTAGTGAAGGGGTCGATTTTATGAAGCTGGATGTGAGAGGAAACAATGTTCCTTATAGAATGCTTTCGATGAGTTAAAGAACAATATCAGTGGAGCACTAGTTCTAGCATTACCAAACTTGCAACGACCCTTTGAAGTGAAGACAGATGCGAGTGGGTATGTTATGGGAGTTGTCTTGATGCAAGGAGGAAGGCCTGTTTGCTACCACTCTGAAG
Source organism: Pinus taeda (assembly GCA_000404065.3). Taxonomy (NCBI): domain Eukaryota; kingdom Viridiplantae; phylum Streptophyta; class Pinopsida; order Pinales; family Pinaceae; genus Pinus; species Pinus taeda. Next base: position 21,846 of record APFE030476824.1, on the reverse strand, counting down.
TATTTCATGGGGTAGTTCTTAACTATCCTAGCTACGATAAGGACCTCTATGTCATGGTGCAAGTTGTGAAGAAGTGGAAGAATTATCTGAAGGAAAAGGAGAGAATAATCCACACAGATCACCAATTGTTACGGTTCCTGCAGGCCCAAGATATGCTACAACAGACCAGGCATTACAAGTGGATGGGGTTTTTACAATAGTTTCATTTGGTGATCAAGCATAAGAAGGGCAGCACAAACAAGTTTGTCGATATGCTTTCAAGGCCACCGACATCAAAGATTACAACTTTGGGGACTCTTATGCACATGGAGCCATTCACCCATGATGCATACAAAGAAGTATATTCAAATATGAGGACTTCAAGCAGGTGTATCAGCAGTTGCATAGTTAGATTCATGTGCATGATGACGAAAGCACCATTGACTACCATCTCTAGGATGGGTTACTCTACAGGCTAGATAAGTTATGTGTTCCTAAAGGTGAGCGTTTGTAACTGATTAGAGAGGCTCACACCTCCAAGGTTGTTGGGCACTTTGGTGTAGGGAAGACCATGGCTAACTAGCAGATGTATGTGTATTGGATCAAGATGCAAGAAAAAGTAGCTAGGTTCATAAGAGGATGCATGCTTTGTTGTACCAGCAAGCCTAGCAACATGAAACAGTATTTGTATCATCCCTTACTTGTACCTAGTTGTCCTTGGGAAAGAATTTCCATGGAATTTGTGAGAGGTTTACTGACAACTAGGAAGGGACATGACTACCTGTTCGTTGTAGTTGATAGGTTCAACAAGATGTGTGTCCTGATGCCATGTAAAAAGATCATCAACGGACAAGAAGTAGCAAACTTGTTCTTTGGAAAGGTCTGGGTACACTTTGGGATACAAGGAGCATCATTTCAAAGATGGATACAAGATTTCTTAGTGTATTCTAGACTACATTGTGGGAGAAGATAGACATGAAGTTGAAGAGATCTACAGCATTCCATCCACAGATAAATGGTCAGATAGAAATAGTCAACAGGACTTTGGTACAACGTCTGAGGGGTTACAACCAGAAGCATCTGAAGACCTGGGATGAAAATATGGTATATATAAAATATTCTTATAACAGAGCGGTCCACACTTCTACAGGAAAGTCCCCATTTGAAACTTGTTTTGGAAATTTTCCACCTTCACCTTTGGAAATTGCATATGGAAAACAAGGAGGAGTGAAGGAAGACATTACACGAGATGCTTTGAGGGCTAAAAATATATATAGAAAAGATCAGGCAGATCCATGTATAGGTACATGAAACACTGCAGAAGTCACAGGTGAAGTATAAGGCCAAGCATGATCAACATAGAACAGAGAAATCATTCAAGGTGGGAGACAGAGGATGGCTACAATTGAACAATGAGAGGTTGCAGGGACCTGGTAAGAAAATCAAAGCTCTAAGGTATGGTCTCTTTGATATACTAGAAAAGGTGGGCGATAATGCATATTGACTCAGTTTACCACCATATATGTGCATTTACTTAGTTGTAAATGTATAGAATTTGAAACTCTATGATCCTTCGATGCTAGATTAGGAAGAGGAATAGGTCCTACCTTCTTTGGAGAATTTGGCACCAGATGCTCAAGCATAGTTGACAGAAGACACAATTTGTTGAAGAGTTCCATAACTACAAGACAAGGGAAACAATACCTTTTGCAGATTGGGTTGAAGAGACAACTTCCAGGCAAAGCTAAATGGTACAACAGAGAGAAGGTGGAGGAAATTTCCTCACCTCATTTAATAAAAGTTTTTGGTGATCAAAATCCTCCCAAAATGGGGAGGGGTGATCTAAATTAGACCATTATATTTTTTCCATCCATCTCGATGCTTTTGGAGTGGAAAAAGTGGAGGAATCAGCTCACAAGATTGTTTTTATCGGCGGGACCTAGTTTGGCTAAACGAGGTCTGAAACCTTCTAGGAGAATTTTGAGGCATTAAATGACATTTTTCGGGGATAAAACTTTATTTCAAAAATGAAACATATTTTCATGCTCTTCTATACACAAATAGATTTCCAACGATGCAAGAATCACATCAATCGGAGTCCGTATGCAAAATTTATGCCACGAAGAAGTTGACCTTCCTGTTTTCATACCTATAGTTCGGGAGGATGTCGTGTCAGCCCCCATTATTCATGGAAAAGGGGCTAGCCACATGTTTTTGATGTAAAATATTCTACAACAGTCTATTTTGTAACTCTAGTTAAGAGTTGATGTAGTCAAACCTAACCACTAGTAGGCTATTAGGCTGTGTTATAACCGGGCCACTAAAAGGAAGAGGCACTCCATTATTTTGAGAGCATTTTGTTCCAAAATTGAGAAAAAATAGCCAGGAGAGATAGGAGGTAGAGTGCACAACTGGGTTTTCTCCCAAAATGGTTTCCCAAAGACCATATCTTGTGTATTATGTGTGCGTTTGATTATTTTGTTGTTATCTACTTTTCTGCTTAATTTACTTTTAAATGCATGCACTAATTACAATTAATTTTACAGATCTACAAATTAAATAAAACTGTAATAGTGTAGAATCTCATATAATATAATATTATCAAATCTATTTTGATAAACTATCGAGTGGAATATCCATGGAAGTTTATGGATCAATAACATAATCATAACAATATATAAAAATAGTACATAAGAATATAACCATGCAATTGTTATTCTAGCTGGGGTCCGATCATCAATGCATGACCTCAAAAACAACATACACCACAACCTCATGCATAACAACCACCATCATTACTTCACTATACACTTAACCACATGCAAACATGAACATGCATAAGCGATGCATAACCATCCACATATATGCATAAACACATTATGACCAAGCATGAATGAATAATATTTGAAATCAAACCTACACGAATGATACATGCAACCAAGCATACTGCAACAATACATGTAAGCAACATAAATCAACATAAATCGACATGTAAGCAGCCATACAAGTTCAATGATGCACTCCTCAAGAAGACCTCAAATTTAACATGACAACATCACTACCACCATGAACAACATCATACAAATGAAACAAGCACATGGAATGCAAGTGTGAGACACACACATGCATGGATGAGCAACACATAGCCCATCCAGTCCGAGGGGTGAACCATTCTCTGATACCACTCTGTAACACCATCCTCCCACATCTACTCAAGCAACTGACCAACTGGGGTAAACATGGAATGAGAGGCCACTATGATATGATTCGACCTCCTAAGTCACATTAAGGAAGTGGAATCGATGGAAACACACCATACATACATACAATATCATCAATCGAACCCTTAGAGGACAAGTCAACCACTCAGACAGCCTATTACTATGTCCCAATGTTGTTTTAGGTATCTTGGGCCATAGTTGCTCTCATGCTATGGGAAAGGGAGCAACCAACAACCTAAAGCTGCTCTCGCAGGCCTATCTTCCAGCGACTATGGACCATAATTTTCAGTGATAAGCCACTGACCCTAGGATTTAAGCCACTATTTTAGGCTCAAAGCCCAGGTCACTACCCAAAATTGATCCATCTCTTCAAATCAGTAAGATAACATGGAAATGACACTTCTAAAGAAAATACTTGTTCAAGACCTTGACTGGATCCCTACTAGCCATGACAGGCATTTTGTCAAACATATTGTAAATGTGTAATTCATAGTTATGAGCATAGGGGTCTCATACTTAGCTGAGAATAGCTAAGAACCATTGATGCCTCAATGGATCAATTGTCATTCCATCCATTAGGTCATAGATACAATGATAATTCAATTACAAGTAAAAACATGATGAGAGCCACACATGGCTGCTGTCATAAACACATACATAACCAACATAATAACAACTAAAAATACTCATGAAGGTATAGTCATATAGACCACATACAATCCATCAAAATGCACATATAAATACAAGCATAAATAACCATTCATTAATGATGAAAATCCAAACTCGGGACGGGACTTCCATGTTCCACCTAACCGTAGAATGGCTGATCCAAATCTCTCTTCATCCATTCACCCCAGTGCCATATTACAAGCATGAATGTGGGATCTCATAGAACAAATCAATCAAAACTCATCCAGGGCTTCTAGAGGCCATCCACCTCAGCCCATCAAATAATGATTCCACCTCATGGTCGGACATCACAAAACCGTCATCAGATTGATCTCCATCCAAGCCTTCTAGGGCTTCGAGAGAATGTGTTCCAACCAAGGCTTCCAGGACCATTAACTCAACCCAGAACTATCCTCGGGCTTCCAGAGTGTTTGTCCAACCAAGCTTTCCAAGACTAGTAACTCAACCCACCAAGAGCTTCCAAATCGTTTGTCCAACCAAGGCTTCTAGGACTAGTAACTACCCTCAAGCTGTTACAAGGATTCTAGAACATTTGACCAACCAGGGCTTCCAGGAACTAATAACTCAATCCAAGCTAAGGAAACATGAGAACCAACCAAAAACAAACAATGAAAATAAACCCACAATCACCATGTCTATCCAAGAAATGGCAAGGTTAGGAAATCCACTATCAATCCAGATAATCCTCCATGCTGATGACAGATCACAATCAAGAAACCACATGCATGTGCCATGCATGCCAAAACTAGTGAAGTAAACATACATGCAACTCGGTACCTGCAAGCAAATCTGATGTAGTTTCTGATCCCGAGGCCTCCTTGCACTTTCCTGCTTTTACTTTTCCTTCTTACTCCAAGAATCCAAGTATGCCACACCCTCCAAGAGTGCTCCAAGAAAAATCTAAGTGTCCAAGAGTATGAGAGAGAGAGCTCCAAAACTGAACTGAAAAAATGTTACCAACTGATCCTCATAAGCGTTTATATGGATGAAGCCTCTATTTTCTTCATCTTCCAGTATTTTCTTTCATTTTCCTCCTCACATGCAACCTGTGACCTTTCACCTCCCTTTTCTCCTAATTTCCATTATGCTCATAAAAAAATATGCCAAAAATTCATTTTTTCCTTTTAATGACTTAGCCATTGCCTTTTCCAATTTCCTTAGCCATAAACAACCAAATGGACACTCCCTAAGATATCTTTCCCATCATTCAGCTTGGAATAAGTGTCCCATAATCCGTGGTTATGGTTTTTTTTTTTACATGGAATTTTCACCAGGGTTGTTACACTTTTCCACTTAGGTTCAATTTTTGCATATGGCAGGTTGAGCTCATAATGAACATTTCTTATAGTGGCTTCGAGCCAAGTTGTCTGAGTAGTGCCTCTAGGATTTTCATGCCTCCCAATTGATAAGAACATCAACTATATTTTGATTGAAATTTGTGGCATGGAAATAATGAACCTAGAGCTAATTTTTGGCATATAACAATCACCTTAAATTTGTATTTTGAGCCAATATTCACTCTTCTATACATTTTCTTGTAAATAATTGTTACAAAAATGATTGTATATATTTTTTTTGTAAGAAAATTGTTATAAAATGGAAGTGAGAGAAAGAGAATCCCCAATTACACTTCTCTTGTTCCACTCTAAACACACATATAAAAGATGTTGATTGTTTATATGGGCATTTAATAATGAAACAACCTTCCATAAATACTCGCCTCACAATTAACTAGGTTAATTCTATCCAAAACATCATGACCAAATGAAGGATTGGCCCATTAGAATGCATATGTCTACATTCATATATTGATATGGATGCACATACACTAAGTGGTGATATATTTAATGCATTTTACTTGCACTATATCATATGGATTAGTCTATCATGTTTTAACCTGCTAAGATGTAATATGCAATAAGGGATACGTTGTCACATACCACAAGTAGGATTTATATTCCAATAATCACACATACTGTAAACTTATTGCATCATTGTCATCTTTCTCTCTCTCACACACAAAGTCTACAATAGTTCACTTGGGCATCTACATCACATACATTCGTCATCAATTTGTGATGGCCATATAAAAGGATCACGATCCACCGAGTTACATTAGTAATTGGTTATTTTAATGGCCAACCCAATTGGAAATCCTTTCTAGTACATTGTTCATCAACTCTCTATAATTATGCAATATTTTGGTCACTAACTCACCTCACATACATTCACTCTAATATTGCATCATCTCCAACACTCTGTACTTAAAGATCTTAAAAATGTTGAACTTTTATTCATGATTTCGATTAAACTCTGAAAAAGGTACTAGCTACATTATTTGATTAGTTCAATTGGTTCATTTTCCAAATATAACTTGGAAAATCTTGTGCCAAGTAATTCACTATATCCTTTATAAGATATGTTGAAATTTCCACGTCTGACACGTCAAAAATTCCTACTTCATTATTTGGTTTATTTCACCTACTTGTTTATTCCTTAACAAATTATTTATCCACATAAATATTGAATATAAACACAAATGCAGTCTCAACTCATATACATATCATCAACTAAAATAATAGACAAACACACAAGGGACATTGTTATTTTTGGACAATCATCCCCGGAAAAACCCAATGTAGGAGAACCGGTGCAGCAATTCTAAGGATTTTATTATTAAGCAGCTTTCTTAAGTACAACTAGGGTGCCAAACTGGCTCACCCAACAGACATTTCTACATCGCAGTAATACTTCTTCTCGAAAGAAGATATTCAGATTCTCAGCACTATTCTGCCCCACGGAAATTATTTCAGCGCATCTCCAAGCCTTTGCATCAGCCCTGCTAGCCTCTACGTAACTCTAGAACCCTCTGCGCGAGCCTTCTGTCTCTCTGCATTAGCTCTTTGGCCTTCTACGTCGCCCACGTAGGCCCCTCAGCCTCTGTGTTGTCTCTAGCTGCCTCTGCGTGGCTCCGGTTGCCTCTGCGTAGCCTCCTCAATCCCTCCATTGGCCTTTTGGCACTATCTCTTCCTCTTTGCTATGTACTTAGTGCCCCTTGATGCAACTCAAATCACGTGTTCGAATTTTCTCAGTAAACCCCGCTCCAAAAAATCGAACTGACTGATCAATCTTGATGTATCTCCAACTGACCCTCAAGCCTCCTCTTATACTTTTCCTGTTGAATATTCAATGGCCGAGATTAAGTCTCTAATCAATGGCTAAGATTAGATTTGGATTGATCCATGTCATTTAGAACATTCTCAACCAATTTTATATTAATCCCCATTAATATTTTAATTTTCCTAAGTTTAGACTTAGGAACTCCATTAAAAATATTAATTATTTTAATATCTCTCTAATTGGGTGGAATTTCCCCATACCATTTCCAAGTCATGGAGATCTCATGTGCTTTAGCCTCTCCACCAATTTTCATGGCTACAACACATCCGATGCTACCAAAAATCAACAAGATATCCAATTAGGTCAAAACCATTAAGCTAACAACGTACTTGAATATAAGGTCTTATAAACACATGGGAGCAAAAAGCCTAAAAACTCAAGTGAGTGGCCATGCCAACAAACTTCATCATTGTGTGAGGGGTCTAACCCATATAGTACCTATTAGATGTGCAACAAGATTTGGCAAGATAAGAGTACCCACTCTTCCTTGATAGAGTTAAAAATAATAACATTAAGACAGATAAAGTGCAATGTTGTGTTTAGAAAAATACTAGCTACTTTAACTTCCTACAAATAAATGATGTTTAAATAGAAAACTATTGAATAAATTTTTAGGACCATTTTCTTCCTAACAATATCTAGAAGACCTCAAACATTTAATGATGCACACTCCAAAAAAACCTCAAACATGGAAATCCATCTCCTCACCCACCATACCCACAAATGAATTATACAGTTTGGAGAAATAATACTCATTTGTAGTAACAAGTAATGCCTATGAACCTATAATGTTCTTCTTTAGTTTTTGTTGCAAGTCCTTGGACATTTCATTGCCTTGAGGATTCTAAATTAGAGGCAAATATTCAACCCTTCACATTTAGAATAAATTTAATGCGCAACTAATATTTACAATTTACAATCCATATAAAATTTATGTGACATCCAAGGGGAACTTAAGTTTTTCATGGTGTTGGTTAGTCAATTAAAACTTATAAATACTAGCAAGTTTTAGCCCAAATTCTAGGATGTAATAAAGGGACAATTTGATAGTCTAGGGCTAATTAAATTATAATAAACAAAATCATAATTAAAATTGAAGTAAATAATGAAAACAAATGCGCATAAAACAAATTATATCAAACAATGTTTTTATTATCATGTGGAAGATTTGTACGTTACTTTGTGAAGTCCTTAGTTGTAACTGTTATGGTAACTTGTGCATTCCAAGTGCTTCCTTCATTGTAAATATGATGGTAATTATGCACTTTAGATGATTTCAATGTTTTAAGTATTTTTCTTGAGTGCATCTGGTTTGACATTTATTATGTCTTGTCCCTTCATCTTCCATTTTTGGCATTTCCCCTCTTATGAGACCCTCCAAAAGTACTTGATGAAATTCTAGTTGTACCTATTTCCGTGCACGTCCCTTAATTTCCATATCATATCCCCATCCACTAAATTTCTTGATTATGTTAGCCATATGAGTTCATCATTGTCCCTTGGTAAAAGTCCATTTAGGTCCTATCATGACCTCTTAATGACCTTCTCAATTGTTCCATGTTCACCTTCCTTAATTTGTTCCCCAACATGTCTATTAGAAGTAGTCCACTTCACAACCCTCAGGATACCTTGTCCTAGATTAATTTCTTCTCACAGTGCCATGTCCCCTTTGATTTACACTCTTCCATTTCCTTTTATTACTTCTATTCTTTTGTCACCTTGGATCCATTGCCACATATCTCACGCCATGTTTTCCAAGAACAATCTTGATACAAATGTTTTAGTGTCTCTTTCTAATCACTTAATTACATTTGTCCACATAATTTTAGCTAGTGTCCACTTTCTTATGTCCTATGTTTAATCTCCCCTAACGTCCCTCTAATGTCTTCTCATCTACCCTTGAAACCATATTTACACCATTTTTTAGAAGGACAATTTTGATGCTTCACACCATATTCACACCTTTTTTAGAAAGACACTTCATTACCATGTAACCTTTAAAATTATTATTCATTAAAGTAACACTTCATTACCACGTAACCTTTATTATGCTTTAAGTCAATCATATTTTGCTAAGGAATGAAGTTGAATTATCCATCTAACCTTTATTTAACCTAATAAAAAAACCTTACGCCTCAATCATTTTTGTTTCGGGTCCTTACCCTTATCCTATATATAGCATGGCCCATTCTCTTCTCCTTATAAATGAAATGGTTTGACCATGAAACATACACCTTACTATAATATGACGTTCCCTTATCCTTATAAATGACACGACCCATTTCCTTGTCCTTATAAATGAAATCGTTGAAGTATGAAGGATACACCTTACTAGAATTTTGCGAACCTTTTGATGTCTCAATCTTCACTCATCTACGCATACAATCCACGTAAAACACTTAATGTATAATGGCACATAGAATACTACAATGCAACCCCACCTCACCTCATAAAAAGAAGGAAGTAAACAACTCAGTCCCAAAATAATAAATAAATATATATATATAATTATGATTATGATGATAAGGTTGCGTCCACCATATTTTCACTAGGTAATGTTTCAAATAGCCTAAGAGTTATAATTTCTCAATGGGGTTGTGAACGATGGAGGGAATGATGTTTTGTTGGATGTGAGGACATGTTTACAATTGCTAATTGTTATTTTGGGCAATGGTGTGGCATGCGATAATGAGATTTTGGTTTTACACTCGACTTCTATTTATTATAAAGTTGGGTGTTATAGGGTGGTAGAGGTACGTTAAGCAAAGAAGTGGAGGTGAGGCTCATTTTTCAACTTCTTACATATAATCTTGTTATTTATTTAAGTATTATAATGTTTTATTTGGTTGTTGAGCGTTTGGACTCTGCATTTGAGGAGGGCATCTTATTTGGGTCTTGTTTTATGTTGGTTCTAGCAAGGTGTTGACGTTTTTTGATATATATTTGCATTTTACAAAGCTTGAGCTTGTCCTCGAATTGGTGGTTATATACTCTAATTTGTCTCTTATAGAAGCTAGTTTAGAGGTATTTCTTATCCCTGCCCTGTTATGGTTTGTGGATGTTGGTATCTAAGCTATTTCTCAATCTGGTTTTGAAGCGGAGGGTTTTCTAGCTCTATTTGTAGAGGATTGGCTTTTATTTTGGGTTTTGTGTCAATTTATCTGGTTGGTCGCTTTAAGACTCTCCGGGCTAGTGAATTGGTTAAGTCTCAATTCATTTGTGGCTCAAATTTGTTTCCTTCAGTTTTCCTACATCCTTTTTACGTTGTCAATTGTCTTTGGGGTTGTGCTTGTTATTGTAGCCTATGTGGGTACCCTCAGTGCTCAACTCTCAGTATGGGGGTGGGTTTATTGGTATGTTATGTCAATTGACTGTGGTGAATTTCAAATCCTTCTTGAAATTGGGCCTCTTCTGTGGAATTTGGGGGATCACCTAGTTGTTTTTCAGTCTAGTCTTGAAGGAGTGGTGACTCGTTCACTTGCTTGTTTTTTTAGGTGGGGTACTCTAAGCAGTTGTCTACATTATTCTCTTGCATCCTCTATCATGCCTCCTCAATAAAGAATGGTTAGTCAACGAGGTGATGGTGGGAATGTTGGTATAAAATGTGGTTGACCTTTTGCTTTTAACACAATAACAACTTTCTTTGACATTGTTACCCTTGAGGTGCATAAAGAGATTCTGATGCTATAGCCTCAAGAGTATGGAGAACGTCCATACCATTAGGATTCAAAAGTGGTGGGTGATGATCTAAAATGGGTTCCAAACCCAGGAAATTTTTGGAAGAGGTGATAACATTTTTTGTATTCTCTCTCTTTTCATCAACAGATGGACACTCTCTTTCACTTAGTTCTCAAGGATAACAAAGTTGAAAATTTTAATGTCTTTTATGGGCTGGAGGATATTAAGCACATTTTACGCTTAGTTCTCAATGATAACAAACTTGACAATTTTAATGTCTTTTATGGGTTGGAGGATATTAAGCACATTTTATAGAATCACAGATTTAGTCTCAATGACATTGATGCTCATGGAGACCTTGTTGACCCTCCAATTAATTTTGATATTAACCTAATTGTTATCTCTTCTGACCAAGATTAGAAACTCGTGCTTCAATTTTGATTTATATGGTTGAACACACATTAATATTGTTGATTTTTTTTAGCTCTCAACAATGGGGATGGCTCATGATATGAAGATGTATTGGTGGTTTCCCAATTTCGCTCTAGTTTTGATATGCACATAATATTGTAGTGCCTCTCTTTGTTTTCTTTCAGTGGCTCAAAGTTGTACATTGTTGCTCCCGCTTGTCAACTCTTTGCTTCGTTCCAACGTTGAAAATTGTTTCCTTCTATTGCTGAAATATTTTTTTTTCGTGTCAATTGGTATCAACGGGTGACCTTGTGCTATATGTAACAAGATGTTTGTGGTGGTGCAATTTAGTAGGTCAACCTTTGCTAGATAGTTCATTTTGCAAGTAACTATCTCTATCTTCTACCTGTGAAAATTTTTTATTCTGGTTATTACTACCTTTCTTGAATGGCTCTTTTTTTGTTGGCTAAATTGTTATTGTGATATGTGTTGCCTGGAGTTTGGATTTTGTTCATATGTCTTCTTCTTTCTCAACTCCTGAAAGCTTGGTATTTAGATTTAGTTTGTGATCTGGAGTCAATTTCTACGAAACTCTTTATGGTTCTTTGCCTTTTTTGATATTGGCTTTTAGAGTCGTGTGGATATAGATAGTACCTAATATATAATCTCTTTTTTAAATAGCAATACAAATCGCTATAGTTCACCAAAAAAGACAAAAAGTTTTAATGAAAATATATTTTTAGAAATTTATTTATAAATATGATGGAACATTTTTCAACTATGGTGTGATGGTAATAAAACTGTCAATTTGTATCTTTATACATTGCTCTTTTGCACGGCCTAATAATGTGATTAAGCATTTACTTTTTTAATTTGTAATTTTTTTCTATAATTACAAATTTTATTTTCAATATTCTGCACATTTTCAATATTATATAGTCATGTTTTATATTATTTATTTAATTACATTATTGATATATTAGGTTAATTTATTTTATGGTTTAATATGTATTAGAATTTGTTTTGTTACTAAATTGTAATTGTGTTGAGAGTCTAGTATGTCTTTTTTTACCTATTTTAACTCTATTAAATTACATTAAACAAAAAATATATTAATAAGATGTTCTTATGTGACGTAAAGAGTAAGTCTGGATACTATGAGTTTTGACAACCCATAGTTTTTCTCATAGTATTTTTCTTTAATATAGTCTATTTAAAAACATAAATTCCAATTAATTTGACGCTTTTTCTTATTTAAAGATGCATGCACTTTATGTTAAAAAATGATGAAAAATAGATGAAAAAGAAGTAACAATAATAATTGTTTCCTAATTTTTAGTAGGCTTACACCGGAATGACTAAACAACGGGGCTGAAAATGAAAATTTGTTGACAAAATCTGCGTTTGGCCACATAAAACCAGAAAAGGGATAGAAATTGCCAAGCTACTTGAAAAGGGGATAGAAATTGCCAAGCTTTTCCAAGTTAAGACAAAATTTCACCAAAGTATTTCAAAATGCGCATATGATCACAAATTCAATGGAAATGTGAACGAACCAACTAAAAATACACACGAAATTTGCAAATTTAGTAGAAACTTTTATCGATCAGGTGAAATTAGCATTCTACAGAGTAGCCTTTCGAACTTAAAAAGCATTTCCTTGTATCTCAAAAGTGAGGAGGAAACCCTCTGATAAACTAAGGAAATTCAGTCTCTTCTTCTGTTCATTAAACCATTTCGCCCTTCTTCTCCTAGTGTTATTCCTATTGTCAATACAAACACAGACACAAAATGGAAAAAAACACATCCACTCCACCTAAAACTCCACACAAACGGGAAAATCACATCCACTGCACCTGAAATTCCACCATAAAAGAGTGTTGGTGTTAGAAAACCATTCAACTCAAAACCACTTGGGAGAAACAGAGGTTAGGGTCACAGCAAACGGATGGAAGGTGGAGGAAAATCAATTGAGGTAAGCAGAGAATAGTTGGAGCAGACAGAACAATCGGTGAGATTACTTGCAAAGGGGTGGACAGAATATTGGTGAGATTATTTGCAAATCGATTCCAAAAACCAAAACTCTATAGGACGGAGTTGGTGATGGACTCACTTTTATATTGCTTTCTATGGTCTTTTTCAATGGTATTTTGAAAAAATCAATAGAGAAGGCAAAACAAACCTTTGGTTATAAGAGAATATAAGTGCCCATGGGAAAAATTTCAGAGGTTGGAGTTGGTGATGGACTCGCTTTCATATTGCTTTTCATGGTCTTTTGAAAAAATCAGCAAAGAGGGCAAAACAAACATTTGGTCATAAGTGAATATAAGTGCACATGGGTAAAACTCCTGAGGCTAGAGTTGGTGATGGACTAGCTTTCATATTGCTTTCCATGGTCTTTTTCAACAGTGTTTTGAAAAAATCAACAGAGAAGGCAAAACAAAACTTTGGTCATAAGAGAATATAAGTGCACATGGGCAATATAAATTAGTCAAATGGTCATATAACAAAATCAATTACCACAACAAAATCAAGGTTCACATCCAGGTTGGTTCACTATATCAATTTAGGTTCACATCAAGTTCATATCAATTTAGTACTAATTATATGAAATTAATGCAAATAATTGAGTTATAAAGAAACATGTCATAGCATTAAATTATATAATTACCAAATTCACCCGAATCTACATGGCTCTATTTATGATGGGCCGACATTGAAGAAAGAAAGAAGAAAGAAAATATTTTAACATCCACGATAGCTAAAGATAGCCTATAGTGATGTCAAGGTCTAAACATATATAGATCACTATGTGCACTTTAAAAACTAATAAAAAAATTAGATATAGAAATAATTGAAAATTTTGAAAATTTGTCACATTTTAATTTCACTTTTGCTTTTATTTTGACAAATTTTAAATAAATAAGTTTAGAATAATAATTTTTGTATTTATCTATTAGATAAGAATTTTGGACAAATAAGTTTTGAAACCAAAGGCCTTGTTAGATTTAAGTTTTGAGGGAGAAGAAAGCGTGGGTATTATTTTTTGGTGAAGTGCATCTTTGAAGTTATTATATTATGCAGAGTTATTAGAAATTGTTGAAAATTTAAAATGAATTAGAAAGAAAATCATTATTATTAGAGGAAAGAAAGTATATATATCCAAATATTTAAGATGTATATTATCGAATTTTTTTATAGTGTTGTATATCCGAATTGGATCTTGGTAACTATGTTAGATTGAGATTCCAACCCAAATATAAAGAAAGACAACAAATTGTTCCCACCACGCAACCTACACTTACTTAACAACATCAAATAATCAATTACTTCCAAGAAATTCCCCCTTCAAAATTAACAAAGTATTACATTATGAAATTGTCTTACATATATTTAATTTACAAAATAGATTATGTTATCTTTCATCTCTATTAAATGTGTATTTAATTAACAAATGCAAATGTTTATAGATGAATGAGTACAATAAATTAATGTGTATTTGGAATGATAACAATAAATTAGAGCACAATTTTTTATTTAATTTTTATAACAAGATTAATTTTTAATTCGTTTTTTTATCAAATCAAAAATATAATTAATTTTCTAAAATATATATTTAGTATTTAAAATTAAATTTAAATTATTTTTAAAATTTATTTTAATTTTAGATTTTACTAAATTTTTTGAATACAATCTCTCATGCAAAAGGGAATAAATCACTACTATTTTAAAAAAAAAAAAAAAAAAAAAAAAAAAAAAAAAAAACCATATACTTAAAAAAAAGACCATTATCAATAATTACTAATTTGGTATAGGTAGGCACTATCTTTTTTTCAAAATTGTTGTTGTATCTTTACATTCCACTTTTGTAAATGAAAAAGCTCTAGATGGTTAGTTTATATTCGCTATCCCGGTGGTTGGTAGTGGCGAAAGCTTACGCTACGTCCCGAGTTCGAATGGGACCGCGGGCCATGCTTATAAAACCCAATAAGCGGTACTTCATAGTACCCAACAATTTTCTCTATCTCTCTATCTGCCATTATTTTAGGATTATTTTAAAGTGGATTTATTTCTGCCATTATTTTAGGATTATTTTAAAGTGGATTTATTTCTCAAAATATAAGTTTTCTTTATAAGGTCTTTAGATGGTATTTGGTTTCGAAGTGGATTAATATGTTTTCTTTACAAATTCTTTAGATGGTATTTGGTTTAGTTTATATTTATGCAGTTTCAAATGAGTGACTCCATCTGCCATGGTTTTAGGCTTATTACTAGGTGAGATAATCTTAATTTACAAATTTTTAATATATGTGTATGTGTGCATATGCCATGTGTCAATTTTATACTAAAAATAAAAGGAATTACACCATTTTAAGCAACACACTAATAAAATGTTTTAACCATAATTATTTTTTTCATTTGATTTATGTTATATATATATATATATATACATAGCCTCTATCCTTATAAATAAATAGATATTTACGTTAATTAATTTTTTTGTTATTAATATTTTTCTTCTTTTGTAAATTTGTCATTGGTGAGGCTACATCATGGTCATGTCCAAAAATAACAACTAAATGGGGTAGAGAATTGAACACATCTAAGAGTGTCTTAACAAGGCACTTGAATCTAAGACCATGTGGGCTTTATTGATCTTTTTTTAAGTGTTACATGAAAACTCCATAATATTAACCATTGAAGGAATTACAATGAAATTAAAGACACCTATCTTGAACAACACACTAACAAAATGTTTTAACCATCATAATTTTTTTAATTTTCATTTGTTTTTGAGCTGAGAGGTTCATTCTACAACCTCGTATGCTCATTTTATAACCTAGTATGATGTGTAACACTGTCTGTCGGTCATCAAAGTTGAAATTTTACTAATGTAGGGCCAAATAATAAATTAATAAATTAATAAACTATACAAAATATTTAAAAAATATCGATTCATAAAAAAATTGCACATGAAGAAATTGGATCCCTCTCTACTCATGTTAGATCCATATTTAAGATGGATCTATGTTGGTATATAATATGATCCCTCTCTCTATCTAGACGCATACCTCTTTCATCTCGAGTAATATACTAATAAAAGAACTTTTTTATTTATTTTTATTTGCTTTATATAATATGTACTTTATGTTTACTTTGAATCTTTTATGTTACTAATATATATATTTTTAAATGTTACATGTAAACTCCATACTGAACATTGAAGAAATTACCAAATATCTCTAGTACATTGAATTAGAAAACGCCCATCAATGGAATAAGAAAACTTCTATCTCTATGTATATAGATATATTTGATATTGAAATATTTTGAAAAGCAAGAAAACTTTCAGTAAAAATCACATCATCGGAGCTTTAACGACACGTTTCGAACCATCCAATGTGGTTCATCATTAGGACAAGATGAAGAACCAGATCCTAGCATCGACTTAAATAGATGAAGATAACAAAATTTAGTCTTTATAATGACAGTCTCATATAGGTGGATCACAACAATCCTTAGTTTAGGAGGAACCATGATCTCTTCGAGTCTCTCTCAGAGCTTATCTCCAGGAACAATGTCAAAAGATTTTCTAAAGTCTACAAAACAACAAAGGGGGTTTATTGTTGTGACATTCCTTTGCAATGATACTGAGAGTGATAAGGTGGTCGATAGTAGAGTGATGTCTCCTAAAAATAGCTTGCCCTCTAGCTCTTTTACCATGGTTTTCAAGCCAAAGGCTAAGCTTATTTTCCAAAATGATCCCATATAGCTTGGCTAGGATGTGGCTGATCATAAGGGTCTTTGATCCGGATCTTGGGAGGAGGCCCCCAAGATCTAAAAGATTGGATCTTGGGAGGAGGCCCACAAGATCTAAAAGATTGAAATGGATCTTGGGGGAAAGGCCCCCAAGATCTAAAAACTTGAATTGCCAGAAGAAAAATAGGAGAATGCCCAATAAACAAAACCACAAAGAAACTTTTTATTAAAACCCACTAATCTGGATTTAAACAGGAACACAACAAATTACAGAGATAAACATAATCACAGATATGCATCGAAAATAATACTTCATTTCATTACTGTAAAATATTGAAATATGCTTACAAACAGAATGGAAATAAACCAGCTAGGGCGATGGTAGCTCATCTCTGAGAAGAGATGTGGCAGCTACATGCCTCTGAATTGTAAAGGCTACATTGTGGCGGACCCTCTCCTTTTACAAAATGTGACTTGTTACTTATAGTATTTTTCAGTTACAATACCACGGGTCAATTCCATGGGCGAATGAATACCATGGGTGGATTTTACAATACCATGGGCAGATGCCATTTACAATACCATGGGTAAATTCCATGGGTCGATGAATAATATGGGTGGATGAGTACCATGGGTTGATGCCATTTTCCATTTGGATCATAAAATGAGACAGCAAAAAGGTTGAAGTGTCTCAAATCAGACAATGGAGGTGAATATTACAACAAATAGCTTGATATGTATTATTCAGAGAATGGAATTCACAAATAGAAGACAGTTCCAAGAACACCACAAGAAAATAGTGTGTTAGAAAGGATGAATAGGACAATCATGGAGCGTGCAAGGTGCATGAGATTGCATGCAGGATTGCCTTTACAATTTTGGGTAGATGTTGTAGATACTGATGTTTATCTAATAAACAAATGGCCTTCAAGTTCCTTAGATGGTGGTATTCCAGAGGAGGCGTGGACAGGTAAAAAGGTAAATTACTCATTTTTAAAAACTTTTGGTAGTGAAGCCTTTGTCCACATTAATAAAGAAAATAGATCAAATATTGAGGCAAAATCAAATAAATGTACCTTTATTGGATATGGTGTTAATGATTTTTGTTATCACTTTTATGATTATGAAAAACACAAAATCATTAGGAGCAAAGATGTCATATTCAATGAAAAGGTTTTGTATAAGGATCAGCTGCAAGAAAAGAAACAGGAGAAAGAAAACAGAGAATGCATAATGCTTGATGAGATCATAGAAAAAGTGATGGTGCCTGAAAATCATAATGATCAACAGCCAGAACAACAACCACAACAATATCAAGCACCTCAAACACCTGAAAGTGGTGTTAGAAGATCTACTAGGATAGGTAGACCCCCTGAACGATACTCTCCTTCATTATATTATGTATTGTTGACTGATTCTGGTGAACCAGAATGTTATGAAGAAGCATTGCAGGCAGAAACTAGGAAGAAGTGAGAGAAAGCCATGAAAGAAGAGATGGACTCCTTAGCACATAACCAAACTTGGGACTTAGTTAGGTTGCCTGTAGGTAAAACAGAATTGCAAAATAAATGGGTTTGCATGTTGAATGAAGAAGATGGAGGTAGAAAAAGGTATAAAGCTAGACTTGTGGTGAAGGGGTTTGCACAGAAAAAGGGTATAGATTTTGATGAGATATTTTCCCTTGTTGTTAAAATGACTTCAATTAGAACTATTTTAAGCCTAGTAGCCGCTGAAGGTTTGCATCTTGAGAAGTTAGCTGTAAAGACAACTTTTCTCATGGATATTTGGAGGAAGAGATATATATACAGCAGCCATAAGGATATGAAGTAAAAGGGAAGGAGAAGCTAGTGTGCAAGTTGAAGAAGAAATTGTATGGCTTAAAACAAGCTCCAAGGCAGTGGTATCTAAAATTAGACAGGTTTATGTCTAAACAAGGTTATACTAGATGTCACTATGATCATTGTGTTTATCTCAAAAGGAAAAATGATGGAAACTATATTATATTATTATTAAATGTAGATGACATGCTTGTTGCAGGTTCTAACATATAGGAAATAAATGTGCTCAAAATAAAATTGGAAAACTCATTTGCAATGAAGGATTTGGGTGTTGCAAAACAAATCCTTGGTATGAGAATAACTAGAGACAGAAACAATCGCAAATTAACATTGTTTCAGAGTGAGTACATACAAAAGGTGTTGAAAAGGTTTAATATGTAGAATGCAAAACCAGTTAGTATACCTTTGGCTAGCCATTTCAAACTAAGTAAGGAAATGTGCCCCAAGACTCAGGAAGAAATGGATTATATGTTTATAGTTCCATATGCATCAGCGATTGGAAGCCTAATGTATGCAATCGTCTGCACAAGGCCTGATATTGCACATCAGGGCAAATTTTAAGAACCCCCCCAAATTTATATGTATAATAAATGGGTGAATCTTCGTGGTATATAGGAAAAATGGAAGGCGATTTTATCAATAATATAATATGTATATATAATTTTTTGGCGAATCTCTCACCAAGCATGGCAAATATTTTACTCAATTATAAAATCTTGTAAGATCTTGGCGAGTCTTTCACTAAATAATAAAACTTTGTAAAGTCTTAGTGAATCTTAGCATTGTGAACTCTTAGAGATTTTTTTGAAAAAAGTATAAAACCATATATGACAAGAGCCACATGGTGGCAATATCATTGTTTTTTTTCCCATTTCCATGACATGGAACTTGTTTATAGAATTATAAAAAAGCCAACCAAGTCCCTTATAATATGCAGGTAAGCTTATAACAGAGTCTGAAACTTCTACTATGCTTGTCTTCATTCAAGTGTCATAGCTGCTATACTTAACACTGTGAATCAAAACTCTCTCAGAACTCAACTCTATGGTGTAACTAAAATCTTTGGAAATTGAATCTGACAACTCTATAAAAAGGATTAGTGAAATAGAAGCTTTTGTGAATGAGCCCACTAACTATCACTGATAAACAATCAATCTAGACTATGAAGTCTTCCATCTTGATCACAATCGTGCTCACAATCAAGGGAATGCAACCACCTGGCCTGACATAATGGCCATCATAGCTTCCAATAATAAACAACCACCTTGCAAGGACATTCTAACTCATGTCTCATGAATTTTATTCATCAATCTTAACTGATATAAAACTTATAAAGATAATATTAGAATCCTCTCCAGATTCACTGTTAATACAAGGGTAAAGGAAATTTTCTAGCTCAAGGCACTAGCCAATACCAACTTTGGTATTTGTGACCCCTTTGTGGGGATGCACTTACCCTGCCCTGTTGGATTTCTGCCTTGTAACATAGTTCACGGATCACAAGACTTTCCAATCTTCCTACTCCATTAGACACACTTTATATGATATACATAGTGAATGGAAAAGAAGCATTATAGAACACTTAATTTCACAGAAGGAAGAAAAATCTTAGCCAGTTTAATATCAAAATCTTAACCACTGATTAATAAAGAATAACAAGTAGTGTAATGAATTGTTTTGAGTTATTTATTTACAAGCTGTAAAGAATGTAGTGGAATGGAAAATATTACTCAGGCAACCCTTCAATATTTTCTATTAATATGTCTGTGCATGTACATATGAAATTAAGAGCATTGTTGAATACAAAGTTTCCTTTTCTCTTGCCTCCATTTTGACAAGTTAATGTGAAATCAATGTCACTTTGAATCTCCTTTCCTGTGTGGATGTTTTGACAAATCAATGTGAAATCAAAGTCACTTTGAATTTCCTTTCCTACGAGGGATCACATCCACAGTTGATCAGTAAAAGATAATCTACTATATATTATGTTCAAGAAATTGACTACAATCTACAGTGGAAACGAGACCTCAATTCTTATTCTGAATTTGAATATCTCAGGACAACATAAGAGATAAAAATGCATATGTCCTTAGTAGCTAGAAAACAACCATTCCATCATTACAAGACCACCTAGATTTAGGCATTTAATCTAAATAATGGCGCTAGTTGCAGTGCTTATTTGCATTAACACCATGGAAGAGCAACAACAATGTTTCAAAGCACACTTACTGGAAAAGTTGTAATGTTCCGAGAATATTTAATGATAGCATATGAACCTCGTAGCTATGGTGGGGAAACTAGGGAACCCAAATCTTGGAAGATATCTCATACCAAATCTGAAAATAAATAAATAAATAAATAAATCAAATAAAAATAAAAATAAATAAATAAATCAAATAAAATAAAATCAAGCAATGAATTGTTTACAAATCAAATACAATTCCTTTAACTAACAATTATATTGTGGTGATATATTTAAATATTAGTAAGAGGGGAACTTCAAACCATGGAATATTACCTTTGTCATTACTGTCATCCCTCAGTGACTGAGATTACAAATCAATACTTATGGAAAGATTGTAAGAAATTCTGTGAAATAGTAAAGCATAACCTCTATTTTCAAAACAAAATCAAGACAGTGTTACATCAAGAGCCATAATTGATACATAATGAATGAATCAAGTCCTTGTATGGCACAAGATTCTTTCACAACCTCTATTTTCTCAATAACAAAATCAAGACATTGTATGTGGTTATTGCCAAAAGGAAACTGTGTTCTAATTTGGAAGAGGATCTTATCAAAAGACATGGATTTATTCAAAGCCAAAAAGCCTAATGGGTTACTGAAAAATAAGTTGGAATATGGGATCATGATACTTAAATTGACAAAATATGCTTTCCTCTTAGAAACATTACAGTTATACAATGTTTTTTGAAAGCATTAGAATTTGAAATTGGGCCTTTCTATCAAGACAAATTTTCATTAACAGAATGTACTTTCCTACCTGAAACATTGTAAAAATCCAAGAAAAACTTGAAAAGCATAAGAGAACTTAGCATAATGTACTTTCTTTCCTTCCTTAACATTC
>APFE030476823.1:2431-12497 GCA_000404065.3 Pinus taeda | reverse complement strand
TGATTTCCTGAGCTTGCAAACTAATCTTTTGTTGCGACCTTGTACAAAACCTTCTGGTTGTTCCATATATATCTCTTCGTTCAAATCACCATGTAGAAAAGTTGTTTTAACATCTAACTGTTCTAACTCAAGATTAAGCAACACGGTTAGTGCCAACACAGTACGCATAGAAACAAGTTTTACAACTGGAGAAAAAATCTCATGAAAGTCTATACCTTCAACCTGAGAATACCCTTTTTCTACCAGTCTCGCCTTATACCTTTCGATACTTCCATCAACTTTTTTGTTTCAGCGTGAAGACCCATTTGCATCCAACAACACTTCTCCCTTCAGGAAGTTCTACAAGATCCCAGGTATTGTTCTTGGCTAAGGAGTCCATTTCTTCTTCCATAGCTGCTTTCCATTTTTCGCTATCTATATCATCTACTGCTTCTTGATAACAAGAAGGTTCCCCATCTTCAATAATCAAAGCAAAAGATGAAGCAGAATCTTCATACCTTTTGGGAATTTTCCTTTCCCTTGTAGACCTTCTCAGAGCAACTGGTTGCTGAACTGGTTCAGAAGCTTCAACGGCTTCCTTTGTGTCTTCAACACCTTTTTCTCCAGAGGTTTCTCCTTCCTTTCGACTGTCACCGAAAAGTCTAGCCTCCAACTGAACTCGTTGATTTGGCGATACCTGTTCCTGTTCAATTCTTTCAACAGTTGATTTTAAAAGAGAGGATTCATCAAATGTTACATCTTTACTAATGACTAACTTTCGCAATGTAGGATCCCACAACCTATATCCTTTCACTGCATAGTCATACCCAACAAAGACATAACATTTCGACTTTGGATCTAATTTTGAACGCTGATTTTTCGGAACAAGAGAATAAGCATCACAGCCAAATATCCTCAAATGTGAATAGTCACAACACTGACCTGTCCAAACTTCTTCAGGAATTTTACAATCAATTGCTACTAAAGGTGATCTGTTAACTAAATAACAAGCAGTAGATATTGCTTCTGCCCACAACTCCTTTTTCAAGTTAGCATCGCTGATCATGCTTCTGGCTCTTTCCATGAGAGTCTGATTCATATGCCAGCAACACCATTTTCCTGAGGACTATAAACAGCAGTTTTGTGTTTAACAATTCCCTCATCCTTACAGTATTGTTCAAATTCAACTGAAGTGAACTCACCACCATTGTCAGTTCTTAAGCATTTAATAGATTTGCCTGTTCTTTTCTCTACCATTACTTTAAATTGTTTAAAGACATTTAATACATCAGCTTTCCTTTTTAGCATATAGATCCAAACTTTCCGGGAGTAATCATCAATAAACGTTAAAAAATATAGTGCACCTCCATATGACATAACAGGGGAAGGCCCCCACAAATCAGAATGAATATAGTCTAAAACATATTTACTATTATGATTTCCAACTTTAAATCTCTGTTTACACTATTTCCCATACACACAATGTTTACAGAAATCTAAATTTAAGGATTTCAGACCGGGAAGAGATTTACGTTTCATCAATATCTGAAGACCTTTCTCGCTCATATGACCTAGTCGGTGATGCCATAGACGAGTGCCTGCTTCTTCCTTTTCTGACGCAACCGCTGCTTCACTGATCTGAGTACTTCCTTTTAACCTGCAAAGATTTCCGACCTTTTCTGCCTTCATAACCACAAGTGCTCCTTTAAAGACTTTCAAGACGCCATCCTGACCTGTAAACTTATAACCATCTGAATCCAAAACTCCCAAAGAAATCAATTTTTTCTTCAAATCAGGTACATGTCTAACACTTGTTAATGTTCTAACTGTGTTATCATACATCTTAATTCTGATATCTCCCATCCCAACAGTCTGACATGACATATTGTTACCCATAAACACAGAACTACCGTTTACATTTCCATACGAGGTAAACCAATTTCTATGTGGGCACATGTGATGCGAAGCACCAGAGTCTAACAGCCAGCTATCTAAACCCTAAGAGATATTACATTCAGGTGAAGTTTCATCTATCATACACAATTCTTCAGCAGATAAAACTTCGGCTATCATACCTGAATCGACCTGATTCGCTTCGTTCTTCGGGTTTTTGGACTCCTTTCATTTCCAACAGTCCTTCTTCAAGTGTCCAACATTTTGCCTTACACTTCTTTCCCTTCAATTTCGATCTGTAAGACCCCCTTGGTTTTTCTCCTCTTTCTTTTGAGCATCCTCTAGCTACCATGGCTTCTGATGTAGCTGTCTCAATGCTGGATTTCCTTCGTACTTCTTCAGAAAGGAGAGTTCCCACGACTGATTCAAACTTCAAAGAATTAGCAGTGCTCAAGCTGATTGAAGTTACGAAGTGATCCCATGATTCAGGCAGAGAACACAGCAAAGTTATTGCTTTATCTTCTTCCTGTATTTTAACTTCCATATCTGTTAATTGACATATTAGTGTGTTAAAAACATTCAAATGTTCTGCAACATTTGAACCTTCTTTCATTCGAAGACTGTATAACTGTCTTTTCAGATAAATTCTGTTGGTTAATGACTTTGTCATATAAAGCTTTTTAAGTTTTTCCCACAATCCTGACGTCGTAGTCTCTTCAACAATGTTGAAGAGAACTTCATCCGCTAGGCATAACAGGATGGTACTGAGAGCTCGGGCATCCAAGTCCTCCCAGTCTGAAGTAGTCATGGTAGCAGGTTTCTTAGTCACCCCATCCAATGCCTTGTGCAACCCTTGTTGCACAAGCAGATCCCTAACCTTCAGTTTCCAAAGAGAAAAATTGCTCTTTCCGGTGAATTTCTCCACCTCAAATTTCGCATTTGACATCTTGGCCATTTTGTTCTTCTCTTAGGGTTTCAGTCTTTCAGCTATCCCTTTCTTAAAAAAACTTTGTTTCCCTTTTTCTTAAAAAAACTTTGTTTCCCTTTCTTAAAAAAAAACTGAGCCCGCTTTTTAAACAAACAAATTTTACAAATTTCTTTCTACAATTTTGAGCCTTTGTTTTTTTTAATGGTCTGCAATTTTTTTTACAGAAACCCTTCAACAAATTTTACTAAAAACAAAAAACAAAAAATAACAAGAAACAAAAAATAAAAAACAATAAACAATAAACAATAAACGAAAAAAACAAAAACAAAAAAAAAACAAAAAACAAAAACAAAAACAAAAAACAAAAAACAAAAAACTTGTTCTTCTTACTGAAACCCTGCTCTTTATCAATTTTGGACAACTTCCTTTTCAACTGGTTTATGAACCCAAACCAAAATATTATGGGTAAATAAAAAAAAATTGTCTTCAACAAATAATTTTATTTTATTTATTTTTTTATTTTTTTATAATTACCCGGATCTTCCACAAGCCAGGCTTCTGGCCTCACGTAGGCTCTGTATTCAGAAAGCAACGACAAGCTATCTCTGCTCCAGCATGCAAAGGGTAGTGTCTCCTTCACACGCAGGTGGCCAGCACACTGAGAATGGGCGCAACGCAAAACTGGGGTTCAGGCAGCAAACCGTTCCATGCTCCTCCTTCCTCGAACAACCAACATGAGGGCACTTTGGTTCTGCTCGGCGGGGGCAGTGAGCAGTTTCCAAGCTTCTGGACAACAGCACGCAAAAGAAACAGCTTCACGTAGGGAGATTCGAGTTCTGGAATCACGCAGGCTCTATGCCTCACGCCGGTCAGGTTCTCACTCTGGAATCACACAGGCTCTGTGCCTTTTTTAATACGCAACAATTCAACTCGCACTGCCTTCGAAACCGTTCCTCACCGCAATCATTCAACTCGCTCTGTCCCTTTTTAATATGCAGCAATTCAACTCGCACTGCCTTCCAAACTAGAGGTTTCATCTCGCTATTCCTGAATCACGCCAAAAACTTATGGCTCTCTCCCTGTATCGAGAAGCAAGGTTACTGCATATGCAGCAAGATACCCAAGTTGAAATGCTCAACTGCTCCAACCGCTCGGTCCTCGGATCTCAACGCTCCGATACCACTTGTTATAATAATATGTGAAATAATGAAGAAAAACAAAGAAACTCAACAGAATAACCAAGACAAGAAACTGAATTGGATTGGAATTTGTTATTCAACAATGATTCTCCGCTTATTACATTTCATGGGCATTTGTTAGTTTTATATCATCGACCGTTGTTACATAACTGATATTTCGGTATAAAACTGTCTAGTTACATTTTACCCAAAATTACTAATTGGTTGTCAAACTAACACAAATTAGATCTGATGAAAGCTTACAACAAGGTTAACTGGGATTTCCTCACGACACTACTAATTCAAATTGGTTTTGGGCCAATTGTAACCAACCGAATAATGGTTTGTGTCTCTTTTGCTTCCTTTGTTGCCTTAATTAACGACTCCCCTTCTCATTTTTTTCCTTGCTCCAGAGGGTTGTGTCAGGGATGCCATTTGTAACTCCCTCATCCCACATCTACCCAAGTAATTGGCCAACTAGGGTAAATATACGATGAGAGGCCATTATAATGGGATTCAACCTCCTAGGTCACCTTAAGGAAGTGGAATCTACATAAACACACCACACAGACCTTCCACATCAGTGACAAATCTCCCATGAGCCATCCCAACCACTCAAGTAACTATCCCTTGAGACCAACTAAAGTTTTTTACCATTAAACCCCAAAAGCTCCCTTGATATGGACATGCATGTGTCGAGGAGGCTCTAGACACTCCCACAACATGGGTATGCATGCATTTCGTGACTTTTCTCCTCATACCTGTGCCTGCACACTTTTTCAGGCCCACAACCCAAGTCACTTCCCATAACTCAATGGCACTTTTAGAATAGAAAGATAGCAACATAATAAGGATACAAATGCAATTAGTAGAACAAGGACTTGACTAGACCCCTACTAACCATGACAGGCATTTTGACAAACATGTCACAAATACGTAATATACAGGTCAACAGTGACTACCTTATCACAAATCGCAATTCCTGGAGTCCTACGGGCTTATGGTATGTGAACAAGGTGGGCAATGTGCAATTATGATGTGGCGAACCCGACAAGAGTGTTAACCATAATTGATAAAAATCTCGCATCCGGGGACTTATCGCATTTCACAATTCGACGAATAACTAGGGTTTTATATATGTGAAACTTTTGCACTGTTGTGATTTGCGATTGCGATATCGCATTGCAACCCAGTATCTGTCAGGGGTCGATTTTGTAACACCGACCCTTCGTCGATATGCGATTGCGATCCATCACATTGCACCTTCGATCGTTTCTTGAAAACCTTCTCTCCTGCCTTATCGCATCACACCCTTCCCTGCTCTGGGGCCGATTTCTAATGCTGATCTACCTGCAATTATGATTTGCGACATGCGGGGGCCAATGCCAGCTTGCCACTTGGCGTGTCCTCATTTGCTGAAGGACCTTGCCACATCATCCATTTCTACCATGTGAGCAAGTCAAACATGAACTTTGACTTGCTCTGACTTCTGCATGCGAGCTTGGATTTGAGTGTCGTTCACATCATTGGAATCATAATGACGATTTCTTTGATCTGAAGATAAGTTTAATGAGATTTTGACACTTTGATTTTTTAGCCTAATTTTGAGCACCTAATCACTCCTCCCCATTGGAAGCCTTTTAGACCCCAAAAGGATCACTTTCAATTGTTCATCAAGTGAGGGTATAGTTCCCTCACCTTTCCAACCTCTATCCATTTGGCTTTTGAAGGAATTGTACTCTTGAGCCCCACTCGAAGATAATAGATACTTCCCCTTTTTGTTGTCCTTGTTCTTTTGTCAAGTATAGTGTCTTACTGAGGCACATCAAGGAATTCTGGAAAAAAAGTCTTCAATAGATGGAATTTGAATATTCTTCCTTCATCTTCAATCAAAGGAGGCTCATACAACCTTAAATTCTCAACATTAACAACAACATAAATTTGCATATATGAAGGCAAATACAACTTGAAGGCATTATTACTAATCTCTTCCAAAATTCTAAATGGACCATATCTAATTGGTTTTAGCTTTTTACCTTCTCCTTGGAGCTTCTCTTTGTTAATGTGAAGCCAAACTTCATCTCTAACTTGGAACTTATGATCTTGACGATGCTTGTCATGCCTTGCTTTGTACTTGCCTTGGCTTTTCTCAAGCTGTTCTTGAATCTTTTGGTGTACTAATCGTATTTGTTCAATGAACTTTCTTGCTTTGTCTATGTCTCTATGACCTTCAATAGCAACATCTTTGCTGAAAATAAAATCCAAAGGAGATTTAAGCAAGTATCCCATGCATGCCTCAAATGGCGAAGTTTGAGTGGAAGAGTGCTTGGCTCGATTGTAAGCATGTTGAATACAGTGCAACTGTTCATCCCATAACTTAGGATGCTTGTTGCAATATCCACGCAGAAGATGTATCATTGTTCTGCTCATTACCTCTATTTAACCATCTATTTTTGGATGAAAGGTTGTACTCTTTTTCGGTTTGGTGTCCATGAATCCCCACAAGTTTGACCAAAAATTCCCCACAAAGCAAGAATCTCGATCACTAACAATGGATGTGGGCAATCCAAAATGCACCCAAACATTATGAAAGAATAACTAAGCAGTTTGTTCAGCTATAACTTGCTTTTTAAATGGCATAAAAATACACATTTTCTTGATCCTATCCACAGCTACATACAAATAATCATGACCTCTTTTTGACAATGGAAGACCTCCTACAAAATCCATAGAAACACTCTCCCACGGTCATGAAGGAACCAAAAGTAGTGTGTACAATCCTAACTTCCTATTACTAGGCTTACTGATTGCACATAATGAACATCCCTTAATAAAATGAAACACGCTTTCAAGTATACGAGGCCAATAGCAATACCTCTGTAGATGTACCATTGTCTTACTTAAACCGAAATGACTAGCAATAAGAGAAGCATGCACCTCTCTTATGATGTTAACTCTTTCTCCCCACAGAATACAAAGCTTGCCAAGATGGTACAACAAGTTATCATGTAAATGATAATCGAATTCCTCTACTTGGTTACCTTGGCTCAAGCTTGCATAAACATCTTGAAAGTCATTATCTAATGCATATTTCTCAATATAACTTTCATGTAAAACATAATTATGCTTGAGTAAAGTAGTTGCACTAACAATTAGCCTAGAAATCATATCAGCAACTTTATTGTAGATACCTTTCTTATGCCATGATTGCTAACACTTAACAGAGGGATTCGAGCGGATAGAGGACGGGAGATAGAAAGCCGAGAAGAGGAAACGAACATGCAGCGCAGATTGGTTTTAAAGCCATAGAAAATAGAAGACAGAGGCAGGTAGCGCTGAGACAGAGCAAAGACAGGGACAGAGGGTGATTGAGAGAGTCTGTGTACTCAAAGAGGCTTGAGAGGTTCAAGCAAAACTCTTACTGTTGTATCTGTTGTGTGTTGAGACTCAATTTGAGCTCATACTTTGTAAAACTATGTTCTGAAGACATAATAGAGAGGTCACCAATAAAGGCTGGACCAAGAGATGTAGCCCAGGAGTATTGGGTGAACTCCTTATTAAACTTGTTGTTTTATATGTGTTTGTCTATTATGATCTTTTACTACTTCATTGTCTATGTATTTCGCAATCTTATCGATCCATTGCATAAAGTAACATAGGCAAATCCATGCACATGAGTATGTAATACCTTATTAATTGTTAAGATCTCCTTTTCAGATCAAGAGGTATCAAAGCGTTAGGTTGCTAAGCTTAGACAAGCTTGTGCTAGATTTTTGAATGCTAACTAGGTCAAAGCTCAAATTAGGAGAAGGAGAACTGGTTGAGGCTGACCCAGGAATTGGTAGAGTCTATCCTAGGAGGAAAATGACAGAAGAAATTCCCTTGGAATCAGACTCTCAGTTCATGGAAAGTTTCATGACCATGAGAGCCATGGTAGAAGAGATGTACCGATAATTTAAGAAAGGGTGAGGTGAAGATACTTCAACCTCCAAACAAGACAAAGGGACAGAGGAACCTTTTCTAGATGGCCATTCTGAAGGCAAAGGGAAAGGAAAAGAGCCTCCTCTATCCACACCTCTTGATAGCCCTGAAAATAAAAATAAGAAAACATCTTTGATTAAGTTAGATGTAAAATTTGATTTGCCAATATATGATGGAGAATTAAATGCAGAAAAGATAGATAATTGGATTAGAAAGATTGATGTGTATTGGAGGGTGCAGAATATTGATTCAGACAAGAGTAAAATTCAGCTGGCCAGCCTATGCCTTGGAGGGACTGCCTTAGTGTGGTGGGAAGGCAGGACACAAGCCAATTTGAAAAAGCATGGTAAAATTTTTTTTGCCTGGAGTGAATTTGTTTCTGCCATTAAAAAATAGTTCTATCCACTAGCTTATATGCAGCAAGCTATGATGAGTTGGCAAACTCTTCGCCAATTAAAGGGGCAAAGTGTACAAAGCTACACCCAAGAATTTAGAAAAAGAGCTTTAATTCTAGGCATTTCTTTAGACTCACCTGAAACTTTGTTGAAGTATATAGGTGGTCTACATAGTTATTTGAGGCACATCATTCTCATTTTTAACCCTACTAGCATAGATGAGGTATCCATTCATGCTACATATCTAGAGGCTAGAGACAAGAATGTGAACCTAGAGATTGGGGGATCATCAAAACCCACTGCAAGCAAGGACAAGGAAAAGAGGAAGAAGAAATGGAAAGAGAGGAAGACAAATGCTGTATAGAAGGCCAAACCTTCACGCACTCACTGCAAGAAGGATGGACATGATGATGAACATTGTTGGTCTTTGCATCCGGAGCTGAAACCCAAGAAGTTCGATGGCAAGAAGAAGAAGGTTGCTACTGCTATACAGAAGGATTTGGGGTCAGACTAAGGTGATGAAACAACAGCCACAGCTACAGGTATAAAAGGTAAAAATTCTAAAGCATCTACTAGTAATTTTGCACAAACTGTTGATAGTGAAGAAAATGAGAGGAAAAGATATGAGCTTTTTCATATTAGAGTTATTTCCAAGCATCAAAAGGTTGATACTTTATTTGATAGTGGCTCACAAGTAAACTTGATTTCTTAAGCAATTGTAAAGAAGTTGGGATTACTAACCACACCTCACAAGAAGCCATATCCATTAGGTTGGGTATGTGATAAAGCAAAACTACAAGTAACTAGACAATGTAAACTTAGATTTGCCATTGGTTCAGCATTTGTAGATGAGGTTGAGCTAGATGTAATTCCCTTGGATATATGTGGTATTGTTTTAGGAAGCCCTTACTTGTATGATAGAAAAGCCATTTTCTATAGAGCTGAAAATAAGTATCAACTCGTTAAATATGAAATAGAATATATTGTAAGAGCTCATAAACTCAACAATAATTATACTCTTATAAACTCAGGGCAGATGAAAAGAATTGTAAAAAGCAATTTTTAATGATGGTTGTAAAGGAAAAGAAACCTGATAAAACCAATGTATTTGATGGTTGTGATGCTAAACAGAAAACTGATTTAGAAAAAGTTGTTTCAGAATATGATATCCTATTTCAAGAACCTAAAGGGCTGCCACCCAAAAGGGAAATTGTACATGATATTCATTTGCAACAAGATGCTCCATTGCCTAACATCGGAATGTATAGGTTATCCGCTTTAGAGGATGCAGAGATCAAGAAGCAAGTATAGGAGTTGCTCAAGAAAGGGATCATAAGACCAAGCACATCACCATGCAGATCTCCAATCATGTTGTGATCCAAGTGGATGTTGGTGGCCACCCACCTATCCCATTTGGACCCCCGCAACTGTCTCTTTCAGTTTTTCAATTTTCGTAATTGTAGCACAATTTACTATTTTTAGCATTTTTTCGGGTCCTGAACTTCTGGAGCCGTTTTGAGGCCCTAAACGACGTTTTTTGGGAAATCTTGGGGCAACATGGGTCCATCGATTGATGTTTCCCTTCCCAAAGTGGTAGTTCTCGGATAGATCTTTCTAACGAGCTATCATACGCGTCAAACGAAGATCGTATGCCAAAGGTACGACCCCGGGAAATTGATGTACCAATTTACCCAAAACGGGGCCCACAATTT
>APFE030476820.1:0-21307 GCA_000404065.3 Pinus taeda | reverse complement strand
ATGGAGGGGTGTAAAAACTTCCTGGGGTATACATCCGACAAAGACATTTGAACAATCATGCTCCACACACAACAAGCTTGACCATTGGAAGGAGTAAATCATGGATAGTGCAACTGACTTAGTTGAAATAGTAAGGATTCCCGATTGATAAATAATTGTACTTTAGAAAAAGTTGTTACAAATCTATTTCAACTATAATAATATGTTGTAAGACAATTGTTTTATATTCTTGATTTAGATCACATGAGAATAGAGAGATTCATGATGATATCACTTCTCGGAAATAGGCCTCCACTGTGAAACTATAAAATAATGTACTCCCTTCCTGTGAGGCATGCATAGCTAAGATCAAGACAGTAGTACCATCATTGTAATAATGTACTGCTACTTTTCATTAATTAAAATATCTACCATTCGTGGCTTATATCTTTCTCTTGAATAAATTATATGCTGTGTAAATCACCATTCCCTGCTAAGGAGGAAGGACCCTCCTTCTTAGCATGGATCAATGGTTAGAGAGGTATTATAGTTTTATATTTATTTTCTCTCAATTATGATTTATGTGTAATTTACTATTATTGTTGTAGATCTTGTTAATGCATTGAGTAGTTACAGAGTTATAACTTCTTTCATAGTGTAACAATATAGTCCTGGATCGGTCCCTTCACTAGTGTGATGGTTATTTGATTACTATTACAGTTCCTTGGTTTGTTTATTTCATTGAATGAGTGTTTTAGAAATTGTTTGGGTGTTGAGTGGTTTCCAAGGGTGCTGTTTCTTTTAAATAAGAGTGACCATGTGAGAATGTGTGATTTATTCTACAACTTTGTGTCTTTTCTTTCTGCAAGTGTGAACAAGGTTTGGGGTGTGACAACAAGTGTGCTTCGAGTGCTGAGAGTGACATTGCAGTGATTAGTTTTGATATCTATTAGTGATTGTTGCCATTTTTTCTCGCATGTACTTTGCATGATAGCCTTTAAACAAAAATCCTACCTGAATTGACAATTTATGTGAGAGATGGATTGGTTGTTCTAATTTAAAAGGAAAAACGATCTACCCAACATTTTGGTGTCATTGTTGGGGAGGCTATTAGAGGTGCATATGTGTGACTAGATTGAATTCATGCATTGATTTAAAATGTGGTTGATGTGTTCTTAGCTATGATTTTTTAGGGCGGTAAGATGAGAGGTAAGAACCTATGCATCACTTCGGCATACTAAAGTGGGCTCAACCTCATGAAGATTCATGGCACATAGGATTTCATTACATCAATAATGAAGAAGAAAACTACAGGCCCCCCAAAGAAACTAATCATGCAAGTAGAAGAGGGTGATGGAGAAAGAAGAAGAATCAGGATTTGGGAAGAGTACATATCTATAAGAGATCATCTCAAAAGCTTAAGAAAAATCATCTACTTGAGGAGTAACACCTAAGAAGAAAAGATCAAGAAAAGCTACTCAACATAGGCCAACCTCCCCAAAGTCATCTTTGTTGGGTGTGCATATTAGGGAAGTGGAATTTCATGAACCTTCAATCTAAGAGACAAGCCCTAGATTTTCTATACCATCTATATTAGCAGGGGAAGGATATTAATTCTTGTTAGAAGGATAAGGGGATACAGATGAACGTGATTTAGAATCAAGTCTAGAAGAACAATTGTTTGATAAATACATCCCATATTTAGGTAGTGTTGTGAAATAAACTGCTGACCACACTATTACAAAAGGTGGCACGAATTCATTAGGACCGCATGGATAACCTTAATAGATTAAGAAACTTGAACAGCTTGAACAACCTGAGCAACCCCCATCACTAAAAAGGGAGCAATCTCCTTCACTAGAAAAACTACCTGTAACAATTGTACAAAACCATCAAGCTTTGAAGTAGAACCAAATGGCAGGCAGCTCAGTTACCACCTTTGAGTTCCCCATTGGAATTCTCTAGGGATAGGCCCCATTGAAAACATCCCTCTATCTGCACTTCCTACTTTTCAGGGTACAATTACAGAAGATCCAAACATATTTATCTTTGAATTTAGTGTCCTTTGTATGAGTTATGATTATACCATTGATGAACAAAAACTAAAACCGTTCCCAACTACCTTAAAAGGAGTTGCACTTAAGGTGGTCTATAGGACTCAATGGAGCATCCATTACCTCATGGGATGGGATGAAGAAGTCTTTTTTATAAAAGTATCAAGACTATTTTTGTTCCAAATATCAAAGGGAAGAGTTATTCAGGATCACTCAAAAACCAGATGAAAACATGGAAGAGTGTTATCCGGGAATAGTGTCCACTCAGATGCTGCTATTCCCACTAAGATGGGTGGCTATCTTAGAAACAAACAATCAAAGTCTACTGTTGTTTCCTTTTATGAAAATAGATGAGAGGAGGAACAATAAGACCAACATGAGTCTTGCGCTTGATTTCCTCTCCTTCTTGATAGAGCTTCGCCGCTTCTTCTTTGTCTGCCCAGCTTCAAAAGATCCTGTGGAATCACAGCAACATGCTACTATGCAAGAAACAAAGATCTAAATTCATAAATAATATAGGATCAGATGCGCATTAACCATATACATGGATATATAAACAAGTACACAAGAATATGGAAGGAAACAAGAATAGCTTTATTCAAATGAAAAGTAGCAAGAAGATTACAACCATGTGCTCTGACCCAGCATCATCCTCCAGCTAATAAGCCCTTCTTCACCTCAAGCAAAGAAAAATCACCCAACGCTGTGAATGTACACCATAATACCAACAACACTTCTCTATAAGTTACAAAATTCCAACCTCAGGATCTCTGTGATGAGGGATCCATATATAGATGATTACAGAGAGGTGAGTCATCTTTTGGGATCTTGATTAGTGTCCTCTCTCTGATAGTTCATGCTTCCACTTGGAGAATGATGATCTCTTACTCATCCCTGGTCGAAAATAGAGTGGCAAGTGTCAGAGGGGAAGCTTCTAGAAGATTCCATTATCTTCCACCTCGCATTTTTGTCCCTGCCATTTGTCCAT
The DNA here is from genome assembly GCA_000404065.3 of Pinus taeda. Taxonomy (NCBI): domain Eukaryota; kingdom Viridiplantae; phylum Streptophyta; class Pinopsida; order Pinales; family Pinaceae; genus Pinus; species Pinus taeda. The sequence goes on along the minus strand of APFE030476820.1, from coordinate 18,286 downwards.
TCCCGACCATCGCACCCTATAAAGGAGCAAAATAGTATGCATCACACCCTGTACATTGGGAAGGTGATATGCATCGCACCCTCTACATTGAGCTTTCAGTATGGTCCAGTTTTGACCATTTATGAGCAGTTTTTAGCGGAGAACTTCTCAGAGATGATGTAATCAGTGGACCTTGTTCCTTTAGGCAGTGAAGCAACACTTTTAGGGACTTAGGAGCCCTCAGTTTATGGACATTTGTGATTGGGGTTGAAGTTCCCAAAAATATCTATAACACATAGGCTCCTATAAACTATGATAGTCTAGTAAGGTTCTCAGATGGTTCGATGGGTGAATCTTTCCAGACAATATCCATTGATTCATTGTCGGGAGTAGTAGCAACTGTAGCATCCAACTTCCTATTATTTCTTTGCCTTTTGATGACAACTTTGTGGGCTAGGATATAGAACACATCTAAATGAGGAATCTCCTCAATTCTCAAAACAATTTCAGAGGTTAGAGTGGCAGGAATGTGCTCTACCTCTTGATTACGTATAGTTTTCTATATTGTAATTTCTTGAGTTGCTTTGTGTTGTGGAGTTTGTAGCTCAGGTGCTTATCCCTCTATATGGAGCGTTTTATTAGAATTCTCCCATTCCTTCTCTAAATCAATCATTGGGGATTTTGTTGACTGGGTAGAGGTGGAGTGAATTTCAGCCTGTTTTTTAGCTAAGGTTTTCTCAGCTGCTTTTTCTGTAGATCCGGTTGTATCCTTCTCTGACTCCTTACCTTTACTTCCCCCATTTTGTGACTTTTGCTCTGAGTGCTCTAACTCCCTAGTAGACTTCTCTTGGGACTCTACTTCGGAATCATCTTTAGAAGTTTCTCTAGAGCTCTCTTCTAGGCTTACACTGGGAGTTGGATCCCTTATTGGCTCAATCTGTAATTGGTCCAATGGGACCTTTAACAATCTCCTTTCTCTATATTCATGAAAGGCTTCAAGATTTTCTGGGTCAAAAAGTAGTGATGCCATGTGCTTCAAATGCATCTTCCTCATGAGCGAATTCCTTCACTTTCACCAGGGTAATGAAGACATTGGTAGTGCCATTTGGGTCATACTACCTTCCTAGGTATTTAGGTAATTTTAGAGATTTTGTGATCTCTGCTTCTTTGCATGCATGCCAAAAATCGTGCAGTGCAAATGCACCACACTGCAACGGAAATGTAGGCCAAATGGCCTTTTTCTGCTCCTTCAATCCTTTGCTCAACCCACCCTCACTTGTTGTTTGCTAGGCTATCTCTCTAGCCATCAATTTGTTGGGGACATAGTATGGGAGGACATGCGGTGAGGCAATGCTCCCAAATACTCTGATATATGTGAATGTTTCCTCCCCAAACCATCTGTCCACTAGGAGGATATCTACTTCAGCTTCCGTAGAAAACCTAGGGTCATTTTGGTTGTTTACATGTTTATGGATAGGCAGCATGACTCCATGACACATTTTGTGAAAATGGGGGTGAAACTGAGACTCCCACATGTCCTTATGATATATATGAATGGGAATTGGATCATTAATAGTCCACTTCCATCCCATGATAGGAAATTTTGAACCAAAACAAATTGCATCTATCACATAGGCACTCATAAAAAATCGAGGGTAAATCCTCAAAGAGATACTCCTTTTCCTCCTATAATCCATTATCTCCTTTGCTAAATTATCAGAAAAAATTTGGGCCCAACTCATTATGGTTGCGTTTATGGCTACATCTATTAATGGCAGCCATTTTGGGGAAAATTTATTGCTATCGGGCTTGTCGAACATCCTACATAGCATGTCTGCTGCAAAACTATGAGGGGGAGAAATAAATGCAGTAGAGTACATACTCGTTTTGTCCTTTTTGATCATGCCCCCATTTTTCGACTAGGTCCACGTGACATCTGTTGGGTCCTCATTCTCTTTGGAAAACTTCTCGAGGAACTATTTGTTGTAGAGCGTTTATGGCTCTGGTAGGTTCTACATAAGTCGTAGGTTGTCTGGCGAAAAATATCCCATAACCTCTTGGCTTCTAGTCTTAAATTCTCTGTCTAAGATATCAACCTGATCAATTATCCACTTGACCATATTTGTATAAGGGATTATCTTTGGTCACATGGCTATGCAATGCAGAAATGCGCATGTCGTCTCAAAAATGGAGGCATCTGAGGAAACATTACCGTCAGATGTGACCTTTGTTTCCATAGGTCTTGGTTCCTCTTCTTCTAATAAATCATACATGTTTCCCACCTAGAGGTTCCTCCTTGTCTGTTGCATGTAGTATCTGTAAAGGAGTCATTTCTTATTTCTCAAACACAACTACCTTGCCCTTCTTTTCCATTTCTCTCAAAGACTCCTTCAGTGGATTTTTCCTGAAAATGGAGAAAAACAACAGCTATCGGATATACAGAGATAAGAATGAACGTAAGATGGAATAATACAGATAACTTGAAAAGGTGATAAGAAAGGAGTTTTATTTGAATGCAAGTGAGAAGATATTGTATCACGTTGAACGACTTTTCACACATAAATGCCATTAACCTTTATTAAATGCCCATTAATGGTTTGTTATCTCTTAGCTTTATTGCTCATTAATGTTTCCATCATAAGTCAGGAAGAAATATTTTAGGGTGGTGAGCCTTTAAATTGAGAAAATGTCGATTTTGCGATTACGATGCAATATTGCAAATCGAATTATCTCATTATGTTTTTACACTTTCCTTATTGTTTCTTTTGTTTCTATGGGATGCAAAATGCGGGCCGCTTACTATAATTTCAAAAAAATAGCTTATTTGTTAGGTTTTCTTGTGTAAAGCCCTTTTTATTAAGTAGAGAACCTAAATACTCGTTTGTAATGTATCTCGAGAGTGGGTCCGGGTCTCAATCGCATTTCGCAATCTCGCCAGATGGTAAGTTTGCAGTGTTCTTTTTATGTTGGAAATGCGATGCGATAAGGGAGATGTTGTCATCACAATTTTGCATCTCACACATTTTAAGATAACCCATTAAGGTGTGCCTTCTAAAAATAGCGATATGTGATATGGGCTTTAGTTTTAATGAGAAATTCCTTAGGACTTAGTTTGTATAAGAAATGTAATAGTTTCGAAGTGTTTAGCGTGGAATCCTCTTTTTATCGCTTTTCGCTAGTTTTGGTGGATTAGCAAGGCTTTTCAATCACACTTGATCATGCGATATGCGGGAAAGACAGACATTTACTATTTTTTTGAAAAGGTGTTTGATTGATATCTTGTTTTATTCCAAAATTTAATAAGGAAGATGCCTAAATGCTAAACTTATTTTTGGAAGGATTTTTTTAAATGGTCCCCATTTATTAATGTAATATTGACTACTACTATTAACAAATGGGGGGTTGTTGAATAACACAACAATTAGCAATTCACTTGGAAGAATCAGTTATCTCTGAGAGCTTTTTGAAATTTCTAAAAACTTCCAAAATAGAGATGGTTTAGAAAATAAAATTACATGATATATAAGGTAAGTAATACTGATCTTTGAATATTTAAACAACACCCACTTAACTATCATCATTTTGATTATCCTCTTCACATAAGAAACTTACTTTGTCTACATCAGCCATTACTTGGTTTTTAAAGATAAAAACGGGGAGGCTCTTCATAGATCAGTTTTTGGTATACTCAGTTGTCATAGGTAGAGCCTTTGCTGCCAGCAGATGTTCATAGCCTCGACAGGGTTACCTTTTAACTAGAAATGATTCAATATCCCACCTAGGTCATATTACAATTTTTTTAAAGATAAGTTGAGATTTATATAATTATTGCCTTTTTATTTTCTAAAATAATTCTTTTCTTAAAAATTTCATATTTTATCCCTTAAAGGACAATGTCTTGGTTTGGTGACCAAAATTGACAATGCCATTCACTTGATTATAACTTAACTGAACAAGTTGGCTCTTAATGAGACCCCTTGTCTTTTGATCAATACAATCTCAAGCCATTACCTTGTTTTGATATGCAGTATTGGTAATGTCGACTAGTTATAACCTTATGATCATGGTAAGCCATCTCTTGATGAGACCTCTTATCCTTTAAGTTTAAATATATTTTAGAATTACACTCTAAAAATGAAAATTGAATAGATGGGGAGAATCATTGGCTCCTTAAGAGCTTCTGTATGACAATTGTAGAGTTTAAAGATGCTTTTCTGTAAAGAGACTTTGCTTTGTTATTGATACTTTTCTTGACTGACGTAGAGGCAAGGTCCCTTTCTAAAGTTAAGTTTCATCAAAGATCAAATAATTTTGGTAGAGAACAAGCAATTTCAGAGCAACAGAACTTAACCCTATGTTTTATGTGTGAAAGCTATTTTCATAACAATCTTTACTTATACAAGTGAAAAGTCAAAAATGAAAAGAGACTATTATTTGAAAAGCCAAAAGTAAATGTTCTTCAAATTGTATTATTCTTTCTATAAAAAAAGGCAATAATATACAAGGAATAGAAGAGATCATATTCTATGGAAAATAGTTCTTTAAGATCTTCCCATTAACAGGTAGAGATTCTCTTTTGCCTGATAAATCCTGCAATAAAAAGGTTGATGGACCTATTTGTTCCACAATATGAAATGGGCCAAGACACATTTGTTGGAACTTGGTATGCTTACCTTTTTCTTCATGGGCTTTATCCCATTTCAATACTAGGTCTCCAAGTTGAAAATATTTTGAACTTACAGAATTTGAATCAAAGGAAGCTTTGATTAACTGTTGATGATGTGCGTGTGTGATTCTGGCCATTTCCCTTTCCTCTTCGAGCTTAGGGATTTGTAACTATCTAACTTGCATAGAAGAGGAAGGAGTTTCTTCAATGAACTGAACTAGGGCTAGAGAGGGAATACATATATTTGTAGGTAGGAAAGCTTCTTTCCCATAGACCAAATTAAAATGAGAAGTGCCAATGGAGGCCTTCTGAGTTATCTGATCTGCCCATAGAGAAAATATTAAAGACTTATGCCAGTTCTTCTGATTTTGGTCAATAGTTTGTTTAATAATGCTTATGAGATTTTTGTTTGTAGATTCAGCTAACCCATCTCCCTGTGGATAATAGTTAGCAGAGTATTTAAGCTTGAAACCTATTTAGGAGAAAATTATGTCATAACATTTCCTGAAAAATAATATGCATTATCAAACATCAATGCAGATGGCGGACCAAATCTGGTAATGATAACTTGATCGATGAATTCAATGATGTTTTCAAAATTGGCTACCTTGAGTGGAATGGATTTCACCCATTTTGTGAAGTAATTAGTTGTTGTAAGGATATATCTATGCTACTTAGAAGAATGAGGAACAATTTCACCTATTATGTCCAATCCCCATTGCTCAAATGGTTGTTCAATATTGACTGGTTGTAATGGTAATGCGGGTTTTCTTTGTCTCCCAGCAGTTGTTTGACAAACTTTACACCTCCTTATATAATTGTGTATCCTTGAATAATGTTGGCCTGTAATATCCAGCATGCATGATTTTATGTGTGGTGGTATCTCCTCCGAAATGTCCACCAGCTAGTCCATCATGGAGTTCTTGCAACACCTTCTCTGCCTCAGATTTTTCAAGACATCTAAGTAAAACAAAATCATAATTTATTCTAAACAGAACATCATTGATGATTTGGTATTGTCTATGTTTTAGCTTCAAGGCCTTTCTCTTCTTATAATTTAATTGTGTTGGGGCATATCCATTTCTTAAGTAAAACATGATATCAACATACATTGACTCAGTGTCGTTAAGTCTTACCTCATAGACTTGTACATCATCACCTTAGTCTTGTAATGTTGATAAATTAGACGTTCTTGCTAACATCCTGCAAAAACCTTGACCTTTTACAATTTTTCTGGTCTGACTTCAATATCATATTCTTGCAGAGTTTTCACCCAATTTGCTCTCTTATCACCTACTTCCCTTTGTATCAATAGATTTCTCACCACTGAGAATGGCACTATTACTTAGTGTGGATTTTGAGGAGAAAAGATCTGAAGTGTTTTATGATTTGAAAACAGCAAAATCTTGTTTTTCAACATCTGAGTAATTCAATTCAACCCCCTACAAATTTGAGGTAAAGAAAGAGATTGAAGCTTCATCTTTTTCTTCATTGACTTGTGTCAATATGGCTGCATATGATTTCTCAGAAGTGAAAGTATATAAAATGAAATGATTTGAAAAATTCGGAGTTGCTAAAGTGGGAGCATTAATGATTTCTTGTTTAATCAAATTAAAAGCTTCATGTGTGTCCCCAATTAGAAAGAGAATTTTTCTTTACCATAGATTAAAGAGGTAAAAAAATTTGTGAGAAGTGAGGGACAAATATTTTAACAAAATTTATCTGACCTAGGAAATATTGCATGGATTTTTTGTTATGAGGTAAAGGAATTTCAGAGATTTCTATTATTCTATCAGGGTCAATGTGAATCCCTACTTTGGATACAATGAATCCAAAGAGTTTTCCTTCACTTAATGCGAAGAAATATTTCTTAGGATTAAGATAAATTCCATACCTTTGATAACGCTCAAAGATTTGCTTTAAATCTCTCAAATGATTACTACGCTTTTTGGAATATACAGTTATTTCATCTAAGTAGATTACTACTGATTTGTTTACTAAACCTTTGAAGGCTATGTCCATGGCTCTTTGGAAAGTAGCACCAGCATTAATTAGTCCAAATGGCATCTTCTAATAATCATAAGTGCCCCATTTTGTCCTGAATGTAGTTTTCAGCTGGTCATTTGGATGTACTAGGATCTGATTATAACCTAAGAATCTATCCAGGAAAGACATTATTTTTGAGCCTGCAACTAATTGCAATATCTATTCCATAGGAGGCAATGGAAAGTTGTCCTTCTAACAAGCTTTATTGAGATTGCAGAAATTTATACATATTCAAATATCATCGTTCTTATTTATGACTGGGACAAGGTTAGAGACCCACTTGGAATGTCTGACAAGGAAAATAATCTTGGCTTTCAACGGTTTGTTCAATTAAGATTTAATCTGATTTTCTAAATTAGGATGGATTTTTCTTAATTTCTGCTAAACAAGCTTTTCATTAGACGTCATGGGGATAGTATGTTGAATAATAGAAGTGTCATACGTTTTAAGATCTTCATAGTTCAATGCGAAGACATTCTTATATTTCTTCGACAAACGTATAAATGTTGATTTCTCATCTGACGTAAGTTCAGGGCCTAGATTAATATTTTGAGGTTTAAAGTCAGTTCCAAGGTTAATCAATTCAAATCTTAGAGTTGAAATTTGAAGTTTTGAATTGGTGGTCATTTGAATCTATCCTTAAGGTCATACAAATCTTCTAACTTAACCACAAACTTTGGTATAGCATTCTTGGTTGTTTCTTGCTTAAGTTGGTTGTCATGCTGATCTTCGTCAATTATCTAGTCATCATAAGAGCCTTCTGATGTCAAAAATCTTATGATATATGGATCATTATTAAAGACTCTCTAGTTGGTGATATTGTTGGGAATAGAAGGCATAAAAATCAATTCAATAGAAAAGCAATCAGGACTATAATCTCCTGGTCGAATAAGTTCGAAGCCACATAAGCTAAGAGATCGGTGCTTGCATTTTGGAGTCTCGGAATAGGGGAAATATTAAACATTGTAAAGTGAGAAGTGAAATCTTGGACTAACCACTGATAATGTTTCAAATGTCCAGACAAACAGTGTATAGTACTTTTTACAAGATTTATCACAATTTCTGAATCTCCAAACACTTGGATGTGTTTGATATTAAGGCCAATGGATTTATACAAACCTTGAACTAATGCTTCATATTCAACAGTGTTGTTTGTGCAATCAAATTCAAGTCTGCATGCTAACATAGTATTTTCCCCTTCTAGGCTAACTAACGCATCCTGCTCTTGCTCCATCATTGGATTTAGATCCATCAAAAAATAATTTCCAAAATAAAGAGCTAACTACAGGTTTATCTACAAAATTTAAACACTTAGAAGTATTTGTTCGGGAAAAGTTTTCAACTTGAGGTAGAACAACATTTTCCAAGAAAGGTGAATTATAAGCATTAAAAATTCCTAGAAATGATTCTACTAAGTAGTTTCTGATGATATTGTTGCTATACGCAACTAGTTCATTTTCTCCTTCTAGCTCTATGACTATGTAATTTTGATGTTTTTCGCGATCAACCCTTATTTGATTTGGCTTGCCATTATAGGGAAGCCACATGTGATGCCATTCAGTCACGAAATAACCATGAATCTTTTCTTACCAGTCCCTTCTAAGGATTAAGCCATAGAATTCGGAAATATCAACTACAATAATTTCAATGAATTGATAAACTTTGGGGTTTGACAAGAGTTTGATAGTAACTTGATTAAGTTCCCCAACAACTTCAACTTGAATCGATCTAACTATAAAATGTGTACAACAGATTTTTGAGGCTGAACATTCAACTTTGCACAAACTGTTCTAGGTAAAATGTTAGATGAAGCTCATGAATCAACTAAATAGTTGTGTAAGTTTCTATTAAAAATTTCAAAATTAAGGATAAATGGAGTATGGGATTTAGATCTTCCTCCAATTAGAGCAATGTCGGTTGGATCAATTTTATATAAAAAGGTGCTAGGGGGTCTTCCCATTTCTTGGGCAGCTTGTGAAATCACAACAACAAGAAGAGGTGAAGTAGGTATTTCTTTGAGTTCCTTAAGGAGTAGCTTCTATTGATGTTTCAACTTGCTAATCTCATGAAAGGTGATGTTTTCCCTAGTCTTTTTCATATCATTAAGAATATTATATTCCATTTCATCAGATACTATCAACGTTTTAGTTGAAGGTGAAGAATTCAATTGAGAAGGAGTAGTTTGAGTGGATTTTGGTGAAGATTTCTTACATGTTGTTTTGTCCCTAGGACGTGACATTGAAGCCTTCTGCTTTGGATTTGTTTGTGGAAAACCATTAGGGTTTTTACTTCGGGTGGCAACAAGTTGTGCTTCTTGCGTTTCTTTGTTGGGAAGTATAAAATCCCACATTCCTTGTAACTCTTCCACTTCTTCATCATTTGTTTTTTCTTCATTTGTTGAAACTTCATCTTCCTCTCCATCTGATTCAGCATTTGATATAGTATTTTGAGGTTTAGGATCAGCAACGGAATTCCTTTTAAATGGTCTAAAATATTTATTAGAGGAATTCTCTGCTACTTGTTTTTTAATATCAACCACTTCATTAGACATGGTTTTGAGGACCTTTTGCAAAACTTCAAGATCAAAAGGATATTTTTGTGGTTTCTTCTTGGATTCATCCCTAAAAGTCACTTTCTTGGATTTTCATTCTTCTAATGCATTTTTCTTATCTACAGCTAGAATGTGTTTTTCTACAGCTATTACCTCTTTCATATTTTCTGCCAAAGTTGGTTTGGCAGCTCTATCGAGGAAAATAGTTGTGTTTGAAGGGAGAGCAGAAATATACCACTCATTTTGGACCTCATCACTAGGCTTAGATGTCATTGGTATATTATTCAATTATTTATTGAAGCGAAAGTTGAAATCTTTTATTGGTTCTTTAGGTTCGTCTTTCAAAATGGAGAGATCATTGATTAGGGTAGCCGTGGATCTATCGTCTCCAAATTTAGTTATGAACTGCTCTTGAAAAGCATCCCAACTATTAATAGAACCTGATGGTAATGAGAAGTACCATGATCATGCTACTCCTTGTAAAGTATATGAAAATAATCTTACAACTGCATCTTCTTCTACTACTTCATTCAAGTTAATGGACATCATAAAAATTTTATGTGTTCCTCAACAAGTAGGCCATTATCAGGATTGAAATTTGGTAACCATTTCTCTGGATGGGCTGGAAATGGATGTAAAGGTGCAGGCATCCTAGATCCTAGATTTTTCCATGGCCTTTGAGGATTTTGATCCATTGTTGGTATCCGAGAAGAGGAAGATGTCGCAGTGGTTGAAGGTGATTGGGTAGAGGAAGATGGAGTTCTAGTACCTGTGTGAATCACGATCTAGAGTGGTGAGGTGGATGATTGGTCTTGTGATGATATGGATGGAATGAATGAAGATGATGGTTGTGTTGATGAAAGAACCTCATTGTGAGATTCAGATAGTGCCTTCTTATCTTTCTTATGGCTTGGTAGAGGGAATTCAAATGATGGGATTCCAAACTTTTCACTTTGTGCTCTAGTTAACCGTTGAGATGGGGTAAACTAAGAGGTAGCACTATCTTGGGATAACTCAGATTCCTCTTGAGATATTGAAATCCCCTATAATTTATGAATCAAATATTGGACTTCAAGGGCTTAAGTAGAAGAAGAATGATCTAGATTCTTTGGGATTTCAACAGTGGGCTCTGTAGTTGCCTTTACAACTTCTCGCTTAGGATTAGGAGATTTGGAATGCGATCAAAAATTTGGAGGTGATGGTGAGGGAGTTTTACTCTTAGAATGGCATGTCAATTTGGATTTACTTGCAATTCACAGTCAGGGCCTCCTTCTAGCACTAAAATGTTGAAGCCTCGAAAATCGTTGCTTACAACATGGGGGAAAACCACCCGGTCTGGACCTTGGTTGGCAGTTCCTTTTATGTTTCATGTAGTGGCTTCGACTGGGGATAACGAGACCAGTTTCCCAATATAAATTATGATAGTGTTGATGGGGTGGTATATGATAGTTCAGAGGAATGTTTAAACTAAAATTAATCTAATCAAATTAATCATCACATGCATATATCCTAATTTAAACACTATCTAGCTACGACTATACGCGTGAATAAAAGTGAAATATGCAATCTACAATAATGTCCTAGAGCAATTGGTAATAAAGATCATTCAAATGCAATAAGAAGTGAAATTGTTTTAACAATAATTATTTCGGATAAATAGTTGGCCGAAACTATTGTGAAATATATATCACATAAGAAATTATTCATATATTCAGCATAAAATTTAGGCCATCACCATACAAAAGTGCAATAATGTTAACCAAGATTTAAACTTTCATAGATAAACAATTTGAAGAAAAAATTATTCCTAAATACATAAATAAAACAAAATCACAAGATGAAAGTACCATATGTAATAAGTTTTGCTTATATGTTTCAACAATATCGACCTACTTCCAATCAATTCGACACCATCTTGGAGTACAAAAGTGTAATTTTAGTAGAATATGCCAGATAAAATGAAAATAAATCTTGTTTCATTCATTTCACTAGAACTTCCTCAAAGGGACAAAAGTGCATGTTTTGAAGATTGTTTCTAATAAAAATTTTGGACCCCTCTCTAAATGCATGAGAGGGGTTTAAATACTAAATTATAAATCCTAAGAATAAATTATTACAAAAATAGTTGAGGAGGTTTAAATGACCTTCCTCAAATTATGCGAAACAAAACTAAAATAGAAATAAAACATGGTGACTAACTCCTTTGTGTTTAATCTTTGAGATCGCAGATGTCTGTCATTAGTTTGAGCTGTGTCGGTTAGCTGATTGCAGATTTCAACTACCCAGTGAACACGGCATCGGCCAATGCTGGAATCATTTTCTGCGTGGAAGTGGTTAGGCATCGCAGAGTCATCCACTAGTTGTAAGGTTTAACTAAATATTGCCAGTATACTTCCCAATTTAACCTAGTAATTTTCCTAATTTCTTCCTCTTTTTCCTTTATTGCCTACCTCCATCGTTGTTTGAGTTGTTTGACATTTGGAAGAAAAATTGGTACAGACTCTACCACCAGGTTGGCACTATGTAAATTTTCATTGATGTTTTCAATAACACTGTTTGTTGCTGCTACAGCGACTGTTGCTGCCTTTTCTACTTGTCTAAGCCAAGAATCTCACTCTACAAATAGAATTTCTTTATGTCACTCCTCCAGTTTAGGCAAATCGGCCTTCCTCCCATCCTCTGAATTCTGCCAAGTGATGAAGTCGGAAACTCTTTTCAAGACTTCATCATATTCAAGTCTCATGTCAACGACTTGACTCGTTAACTTGTCACTAGTCTTGCAATAAGGACTCAACTACGAGATCTTCTGGCATAGAAGTTATTTTTGGTGCATTAGCTGGGAGTTAAGGCTAAACGCTTCAATTATAAACTGATCAATTTTCGGACTGTCCTTATACTTATATGTTATTGCTTGTATCTACGCTTCCTTTTCTGCTAAGCTGGCTTGATGTTTTATTTGCATCTACTCGAATTCTTGTTGGAGCCTGGCCATTTGCAATTTTGCTTGTTGGTTAGATTTTTCTTTCTCTAACTGTTGTTCCAACAGTAGAATTTTATTTTCCTTTTCTCTAAGTAACATTTGTACCTCTACTTCTTTATCAATAGTTGTTGTAGCATAGGCTCCTGCAAACTGCGATAGTCTAGTAAGGTTCTCAGATGGGTTGATGGGTGAATCTTTCCAGACAATATCCATTGATTTATTATTAGGAGTAGTAGCAACTGTAGCATCCAACCTCCTCTTCTTTCTTTGCCTTTTGATGACAACTTTGTGGCTTGGGCTATAGAACACATCTAAAGGAGGAATCCCCTCAATTCTCAAAACAATTTCAGAGGTAGGAGTGGCAGGAATGTGTTGTACCTCTTGAGTACTTATAGTTTTCTCTATTTAAATTTCTTGAGTTGCTTTGTGTTGTGGAGTTTGTAGCTCAGGTGCTTATCCCTCTGTATGGAGATTTTTATTAAAATGCTCCCATTCTTTCTCTAAATCAATCATTGGTGATTTTGTTGACTGGGTGGAAGTGGAGTAAATTTCATCCTGTTTTTTTAGCTGAGGTTTGCTCAGCTACTTTTTTTGTAGATCCGATTGTATCCTTCTCTAACTCCTTACCTTTACTTTCCCCATTTTGTGACTCTTGCTCTGAGTGCTCTAACTCCATAGTAGACTTCCCTTGGGACTCTACTTCGGAATCATCTTTAGAAGTTTCTCTCGAGCTCTCTTATAGGCTTATGCTAGGGGTTGGCTCCCTTATTGGCTCAATCTGTAATTGGTCCAATGGGACCTTTAACGATCTCCTTTCTCTGTATTCATGAAAGGCTTCAAGATTTTCTGGGTCAAAAAGTAGTGATGCCATGTGCTTCACATCTGTGAATGTTTCTTTCTATAGGAAGATGCCATAAAATGCATCTTCCTCATGAATGAATTCCTTCACTTTCACCAAGGTAGTGAAGGTATTGGTAGTGCCATTTGGGTCATACTGCTTTCCTGGGAATTTAGGTAATTTTAGAGATTTCATGATCTCCGCTTCTTTACATGCATGCCCAAAATCATGCAGTGCAAATGTTTCACACTACAAAGGAAATGTTGGCCAAATGGCCTTTTTCTGCTCCTTCAATCCTTTGCTCAGCCCACCCTCACTCGTTATTTGGTAGGCTATCTCTCTAGCCATCAATTTGTCAGGGACATAGTATGGGAGGACATACGATGAGGCAATGCTCCCAAATACTCTGATATATGTGAATGTTTCCTCCCCAAACCATTTGGCCACTGGGAGGATATCTACTTCGGATTCCTTAGAAAACCTAGGGGCATTTTGGTTGTAAACCTATTTATGGATAGGCAGCATGACTCCATGACAAATTTTGTAAAAATGGGGGTGAAACTGAGACTCCCACATGTCCTTATGATATATATGAATGGGAAGTGGATCATTCATAGTCCACTTCCATCCCATGATAGGAAATTTTGAACCAAAATAGATTGCATCTATCACATAGGCACTCATAAAAAATCAAGGGTAAATCCTTGAAGAGATACTCCTTTTCCTCCTATAATCCATTATCGCCTTTGCTAAATTATTAGACAAAATTTGGGCCAAATTCATTATGGTTGCGTTTATGACTACATCTATTAATGGAAACCATTTTGGGGAAAATTAGTGCTATCAGGCTTGCCGAACATCCTACATAGCATGTCTGCTACAAAACTATAAGGGGGAGAAATAAATGCAGTAGAGTACATACTCGTTTTTTCCTTTTTGATCTTGGCCCCATTTTTCGACCAGGTCCGCGTGACATCTGTTGGGTCCTCATTATCTTTGGAAAACTTCTCGAGGAACTATTTGTTGTAGAGCGTTTGTTGCTCTAGTAGGTTGTACATAAGTCATAGTTTGTCTGGCGAAAAATATCCCATAACCTCTTGGCTTCTATTCTTAAATACTCTGTTTGAGATATTGACCTGATCAATTATCCACTTGACCATATCTGTATAATGGATTATCTTTGGTCACACAGTTATGCGATGCAGAAATGAGCATGTTGTCTCAAAAATGGAGGCATCTGAGGAAACATTACCTTCAGATGTGACCTTTGTTTCCATAGGTCTCAGTTCCTCTTCTTCTAATAAACCATACATGTTTCCCACGTAGAGGTTCCTCCTTCTCTGTTGCATGTAGTATCTGTGAATAAAGGAGTCATTTCTTATTTCTCAAACACAACTGCCTTACCCTTCTTTTCCATTGCTCTCAAAGACTCCTTCTATGGATTTTTCCTGAAAATGGAGAAAAACAACAGTTATCGAATATATAGAGATAAGAATAAACGTAAGATGGAATAATACGGATAACTTGAAAAGGTGATAAGAAAGGAGTTTTATTTGAATGCAAGTGATAAGATATCGTATCATGTTGAACGGATTTTCACACATAAAAGCCATTAACCTTATTAAATGCCAACTAATAGTTTGTTATCTCTTAGCTTTATTGCTCATTAATGTCTGCTTCGTAAGTCGGGAAGAAAGATTTTAGGGTGGCGAGCCTTTAAATTGTGAAAATGCCGATTTTACGATTGCGATGCAATCGCAAATCGCATTATCACATTATGTTTGTACACTGTCCTTATTGTTTCTTTTGTTTCTATGAGATGCAAAATGTGGGTTGCTTACTATCGTTTCCAAAACATAGCTTATTTGTCAAATTTTCTTGTGTAAAGCCCTTTTTATTAAGCAGTGAACCTAAAGACTCGTTTGTAACATATCTCAGGAGTCGGTCCAGCTCTCAATCACATTTCGCAATCTCGCCAGTTGGTAAGTTTGCGGTGTTCTTTTTATTGTCGAAAATGCGATGCGATAAGGGAGATGCTTTCATCATAATTTCGCATCTCACATGTTTTAAGGTAACTCATTAATGTGCGCCTTCTAAAAATAATGATATGTGATACAGGCCTTAGTTTTAATGAGAAATGCCTTAGGACTTAGTTTATATAAGAAACGTAATAGTTTCAAAGTGTTTAGCGCGGAGTCCTCCTTTGATTGCTTTTCACTAGTTTTTGTGGATTAGCAAGCTTTCAATCATGCTTGATTGTGCGATATGCGGGAAAGGAAAACATTTACTATTTTTTTGGAAAGGTGTTTGATTGATATCTTGTTTTATTCCAAAATTTAATAAGGAAGATGCCTAAATGCTAAACTTATTGTTGGAAGGATTTTTTTAAAGGGTCCCAATTTGTTAATGTAATATTGACTACTACTATTAACAAATGGGGGGTTTTTGAATAGCACAACAGGAGGTCACTTAGGATTTTTAAAAACTTACCATAGGGTCAAAAAGGAGTTTTTTTGGGATGGCCTTAAATATGATATTTAGAAGTTTGTGGCAGAATGTCTAGTTTTCCAAAAAAATAAAGTTGAGACAATCAAGACCCTGGGTCTATTACAAACTTTAGCCATTCCAAGTCAGCGTTGCGAAGAGGTCTCAATATATTTTATCACAAGTTTACCCAAGTCTGGAGGAAAGAGTGTCATCATGGTGGTAGTTGATAGAATTACCAAGTATGCACACTTTTGTGCATTATCTCATCCCTTTAAAGCAAGTATAGTTGCTACTGCATTTATGGAAACCCAAAGATTATTATAAGTGATAGAGATCTCATTTTCACTGGAAATTTTTGGAAATAATTATTTTCTTGTCTTGGTACTCAATCATCTCATAGCTAATCTTATCATTATTAATATGAGGGGCAAACTGAGATAGTGAGCAAATGTTTGGAAGGACATCTTCGTTTCTTTGTATCTGATAAACATACAATGGGTCAAGTGGTTACCTCTAGTTGAATGGTGGTATAACACTTCCTTCCATATTGCAAAAAAAATGACCCCATTTATGGCATTTTATGGATATCATCCACCATCCATCACATCATCTTTAAGATAACATTCTAAGTTTCAAGAGGTGGAAAATCACATCGATCATCAATAGCAAGTTCTCCAACTCTTAAAGGACAACCTCACTCTGGTGCACAATTGAATGAAACAATAGGAAAATCAGCATTGCAGTGAAATAATTTTTGAGGTAGGTGACTAGGTATTTTTATAGCTACAACCATACAAAACAATGTCCCTCAAGCAAGCTAAGAAGGATAATAAATTATCACCCAAGTACTATGGTCCTTACAAGGTGTTGCAAAAGATTGGTACTATGGCATACAAATTGGAGCTGCCTACATCTTCCCGAGTACACCCAATTTTCCATGTTTCATGCTTAAATAAGGTTATCAGTGAGAAGCTTCCAGTTCAAACAGTGGTGTTAGAACTTGACGAAGAAGGAAAATTTGTATTTTAGCCTGAAGCAGTCACATAAACACAACAGCTACAGAATCGATCAATTTTAGAGTATCTCATTAAGTGGAAGAACTTACCTGCCGAAGATTCCACATGGGAGGTGTTGTGGCCACCAACAACCCCCCTTCTTATTTAGTGTTATTACTAATACTAAATAAGTGGGGACCCTTAGTCAAAAAAATTTAAAAATGTATTAGTACTTCTATTTTCTTTTAAATAAAACTTACCATCATAAATTTAAGAAAATAACCTTGAAAAATCTAAAAAGCTTAAGTTTCATGATGAGGAAAGATAAAATCACTCCTTAAGAAATATCACATCGCATGCCTTAAAACGCAATTATGCTGGAAAACCGCAGAAAACGCCGATATGCGATGGCGCATATCACAAAATCGCACCTCGCAAGAAATACATTAACACGAAATGGGTACATATCATGATTATGCGATATTGCGAACATGCGATATTGCGATAGAGCGGCAAAGCGATCTTACGAAAGAATAACATAGTGATATTGTGATATTGCGATCTTGCGATAATGCGATGAAGCGATCTGCGATATTGCAAAGCAAATCGCAAAATCGCTCCATCGCATATTTTTATGGCTCATTATTCAAGAAAAACTTTTTCCATAAAACGAGACCTGCTTATGCGCTTTAATGCTAATTAATGAGTTAGTTGCTAGATGTTAATGAAATATGGTTTTGTGTTTATCGAAGAGCCAGTTCACATAAGGTGGTATACTTTTGCATGTCTTCGGCATTTAAAGCTTTCCCATCACTGTTCCTTATCATTACTCTCACCTCACTTGTAAACTGCAGGAATGAAGAACAAAGAACTATACAGGAAACTATGGGGAAGAAAGGCAAGGCTCCGATGTCTGAAGATAAAGAAATGGTGCCCTTGTACACAGACACCGCATGCAACAGAGGCGCGGGTATTTCCACTTGGGAAAGCATGTATAATCTACTTGAGGAAGAGAATCCCAACGTAACGGAGTTTACGACTACTGCAGGTTCATCGAGGTCTTCTGAAGCATCAGTTGCAGATTTAGCTTGTTCATTCTTGCACCGGATAGCAGCGAGACCCAAAATTCTCCCCTACACGGACATGATTAAATCGATACTGGAAAGCGCTAACATTAAAAATAGACAGTTTAGGACTCAAGGTCAAGAGCTCACGGAATCATTATTTTCACAAAATTTCAACTTTACATCCGCTAAAAGAAAGCACGCAAGAGGCAAAAAACGCACCAAGGATGCCTGGATCGAGAAATGGAGGTAGTTTCCAATGCGTGATTAGCTCTTATCACGCATCGCCAGGCAAAACTTCTTGAAAATGAAAGCCTCTAATTGCTCTGTCTCCTAGAAGCTCAGAAATTTGTAGGAAAAAGCAGTAAAAGTAAAAAATGAAATTTAAATCCCAAAAAACAATGGTAATTGTCATAAATATCTTCAAAATAAGTCTGTATATAGGTACAGAAGTTGCAAGCGGACTGGAGATAGAAGGCTCAAGAAAAGGCAAAATTAATTAGAAGATTAACTAAGTTGAATTGGGATTCTTACTGGGCTTATTTAGTGAAACCACACAGCCAGTGTATGACTCTCAAAAGCATCATCAATTCTACCGAAAAGATGGCACCAATTCTTGTTGATTCCGTTTTCACAGGGCAATTAAAGGTTGAAGTTGGCCAACTGACTCTTCTCAAGCA
>APFE030476817.1:0-14714 GCA_000404065.3 Pinus taeda | reverse complement strand
CTACTCCAGGATGAGCACAATATACTGCTTTGTGAGCTTCCCTAAGGATGGTATCTCGAAGATCTTTATCATCAGGAATGTTCATCCTTCCATGGAATCGTAACATCCCATCGCTTTCTAATTCATAACCCTCAAACTTAGATTCTTTTGCCTTAATTCCCTCAAGACTTGCCCTCACCTTTAAATACCAACTGTCTTTTATAAGACGATCTAGTACTCGTTGTCTTAAGTCCACTTTAATGGGTATGAGGGAAAATATCCGGGGTCTCCTGCTTAAGGCGTCGGCTACTACATTTTCCTTTCCCTTAATATACGATATTCCGAAGTCATATTCACTTAGGAATTCACTCCATCGTCTTTGCCTGGCATTTAAGTCTCTTTGGGTGAACAAATATTGTAGACTTCGATGGTCGCTCTTAAGTATAAAATTTTGTCCCACCAAATAGTGTCTCCAGATCTTTAAAGCTAGCATTACAGCGGCCAATTCTAAATCGTGAGTAGCATAGAGTTCTTCATGAGGTTTTAGCTTTCTGGAAGCATAAGCTATCACTCCCTTATCCTGCATTAACACTGCACCCAGCCCTTGCTTGGATGCATCAGTACATACCGTGAAGTCCTTGCCCATATCGGGGACTCTTAGGATTGGTGCACTGGTGAGTAGTCTTTTGAGTTCAGAGAATGCATTATTACATTCCTCGGTCCACTCATACTTAACACCTTTACGCTGGAGGGCTGTGATTGGCTTTGCGATTTTGGAGAATCCCTCCACAAATCTCCGGTAATAACCTGCTAAGCCCATAAAGCTTCGTATCTCATGTGCATTTTTTGGTATTGGCCATTCCATGATCGCTTTTACCTTCTCAGGATCTACTGAAATCCCTTCACCTGATATGATGTGACCCAAATAATGAATCTTTTCCTGAAAGAAAGAACACTTGGACAGTTTTCCATATAACTGACGTTCTCTAAGGCAGGACAATACTAGCCGCAAATGCTCTTCATGTTCTTCTTCATTCTTGGAATAGATGAGAATATCATCTAAAAAGACTTGTACAAATTTATCAAGATACTGACGGAAAACACTGTTCATAAGATTCATGAATACGGCTGGCGCATTTGTTAACCCAAATGGTACCACAGTAAATTCATAGTGCCCAAAACGTGTCCGGAATGCAGTCTTAGAGATATCATTTTCAGAAATCCTTAGCTGATGATACCCTGATCGAAGATCAATTTTTGAAAAGACAGCAGCTCCTTTCATTTGATCGAAAAGATCATCGATTCGTGGCATAGGGTATTGATTCTTTACTGTAGCTCGATTCAAGTCTCGATAGTCTATGCATAATCTTAAGGATCCATCTTTCTTCTTCACAAAAATTACAGGAGCGCCCCAAGGTGAAGTACTGGGCCGGATAAGCCCTATATCGAGTAGTTCCTTCAACTGGATTTGCAATTCCTGAAGTTCTGGAGCTGTCATTCTATAAGGCGTTTTAGAGATCGGTTGGGTACCTGGCTTTAATTCAATAGTGAGATCCAATTCTCTTACCGGGGGTAATCCAGGTAGTTCCTTTGGAAATACATCCGGGAACTCGGCTAACACCGGATATTGTTCTAAGGATGGTCCCTTTTCCTGGCTTACTTCGTGAATTGCATAAGCCTGACAACCCTTTCTTAAACAACGCTTCACCTGCATTGCCGAAATGTAGCGTAAAGAAACTTCTCTCTTGATTCCTTGAATTTGGATTACTTCTCCCTCATCATTTAAGCCCAAAATCCTTTTTCCATAACAATCTACCCAAGCTTGGTGAGCTTCCAGCCAATCCATACCTATGATGAGATCATACGTCCCTAAGGCTGTGACATAGACTCTTAGTTTAGTCGAACAGACCCCCAGGTCAATTTTGCATTGGTCCACACTCAAGCCCACGGTTTGGAGTTCTCCTGAGGCCATTTCCACTTGGTGGAAATCATTTTGTCTACGAGCTGCCAACCCACATTTGTTTAATGCATATGACGAAATGAAACTATCTGTGGCACCAGTATCAAATAAGATTTTGAGTTTTACACCATTGATAATACCTGAAGATTCCACTACAGTGGATTGATGGGCTGCTTGGTCGTGGTTGACTACTGCATGAATTCTATGATTACTTCGATTGGCTGATATCGGCTCCTTCCCAGTCCTTTGCAATATATCCGATGATGCTTCTGGGCAGTTACGCTGGAAATGCGGCCCCCCACATCCCCAACAATTGAGCTGCGTTGATCCTCTTGAATCAAGGTGTGAATTTCTAGAGAACGAGCCGCGTCCTCCCATGTTGATTCCTCTCGCACTCCTTCCTCTACCGGTAGTCCCTCGCGATGCCCATGGTCTGGTGTTGGACGATTCCGCAGCTATAGTGTTTACAGCCATGGGAACTCTTGTCCCCATATTTGGGGTAAACCTGTTACTGTAAGGTGGCCTCGAGCTACCTCCTCTGAAGAAGTTTCGGGGAACCTTCCCTGGAAGTCCTGATTGTAAGGGCCCTACTGGCCCTATATCCTTTTTTATTCCAAGGTGCTCTTCTGCATAACGGCCGCATTCGACTGCCTCAGCTACAGATGACGGTTTCCACATACTTATCAAGGCTCTGATGCGAGGATTTAACCCAAATATGAAGCGTTCAGCTTGACGTTCATCAGAGTCCAAGTAGTGAATGTATTTTACCAGCTCCATAAACCTTATTTCGTACTCTTCCGCCGTTTTACTTCCCTGGATTAGTGTATGAAAGGCTTTGGCTTGCTGTTGTTGAAAATATGGAGGTAAATACTTCGCGCGGAACCTTTCCTCAAACAGATCCCAAGGAACGTTATCTGATGTAAGGTGTAGCTGCTTTTCCAGGTTTCCCCACCAAATCAAGGCACTTTCCTTTAGTTGAAACACGGCAATTTTTGTTTTTGCTGAAGGCGAATATTCTCTTAACCTAAAGCACCGGTTCATCCCTTCCAACCATGCCTCAGCGCGTTCACCAGCTCGACCTCCCGAAAATTCTGGGAGTCTAATTTTCTGAAGCTCTCTAGAGATGTCTTCTCTCGATCCTCTGGGCTCCAAATTATGTGGTTCCGCTGAACTGGTGGCTACATGCTGAAATTCCTCTTTGTTTTTAGCCTTAGCTGACTCCTTTAATGTCTCCAATAAGGCTCCCAAAGAGTTCATTATCACAGTCAACTCTGGCGTTGGAGCGTTTGATGTTGACGGTTGTCTTGGTGGTGACGAAGGTGATGGGGATGGTGATGGCGACGGTGGCGGCATTAATGGTGATGATGTTGCCTGGTCACGTCGTCGTCGCTCATATGTCCTTACCATGGTAATGGTCCCTGAAAAAAATATAAAATTTTATATAAAAAAAATGAGGTGGGTAACCGAATTTTTAACACACAATTTTCTTTGCAACATCACATTTATAAACGGGTATAGTTTTGCTATTTTTACCCGCTAGGCGGATCTTACTGGTACCGAGGTCAAGGAGGATGATCTCGCGACCTCCTTGTCCTAATGCAGGGTATTCTATCCTAATATGAATAATGCAGAAGTGTATGTTTATTTAGCTCCTACGGTAAGACATCTAAAGTTTATTTACCTAATAACATTTACAAAATGAAAATGTTAGATGTCTCGTTTATAACGTACATCGGTAATATATCTGTCATACCTCAATCTGACTATTACTTTTAAGGGGGGTCATATAACTATATCTCGAATATATTACTTGGATATGGCTAACTCCATAAAAGAAGATTATCGCGATATATATTCCCGAGGTTGGTTTCTGTTTGGTGACATTATTGCAATCATTTGAATATATCGGGGATAAGTGCAACACTGATTTTAATAGTTACTTTGGTATGGAGGTGCATTTGTTGCAGAGGTATCTCCAGTTTTTTTGACCATATTAGTTGCTCAATTTCCGGACTTGTCTCGATTTGGTGAAATATATGGCTTTTACTTTACCAGCATAAATCCTACACTGCTTTACATTATGTGATAAACATACAAAAAATCTTATATTATGTGAGAAAGGGCAGAGAAGCCTTACAGTGTGGTTGGCAAATGGCACAGATTGTATAAGTAATTCACTTTCACTCATATTTTAAGAATCTGACCCTGTACTTGCATACTAGTTAAACGTTTGAGAAGCTTGTATATGAAAGTTATATTTCTTGGTATAAGGAAGTACTATGTAATATGCATGTTGCAAAAGTTTAGATCATAGTTAAACTTAATCTAGGAAGTCAAGCATGTCAGGGGAGTAATTGATGATGATTATTTTGATAAAGATTTAAGCTGGATCCAAGGTTTGACAAACAGAACTTTGGAACTAGATGTTTTAGTACTAAAGGAGTTTGCCTTGACTATTCGAATTGCATGGTTTGGTAAAATGTATAATTCTATGATTTATTTTGATGTAATACGGAAGCAGGTAAGCAAATATGGAGCTGATAGAAACCATTGATTTGCGATGTTTCAGTTACCATGCCGCTCCTTAATGCAGGTCCACCATGATATGACGGCACCATTGTCTCACTACTTCATATATACAGGTCATAATTCATATTTAACGGGTAATCAGCTGAGCAGTGACTGTAGTGATGTATCTATCATCAAAGCTCTTATAAGAGGTGTACGGGTCATAGAGTTGGATATTTTTTTAGCCAAATTTAACAAAAGATTCATATAAAGATTATCATGAGTACCCAACATAAAACTTTAGTTCGCCAAATTTAGAGCTCAGAACAAAATTAATGCATACCGCATTACGAGTTCAAAATGAAAGCCAAAAATTTAAACTAACAGACTCTGTATTTTAACAGCAAAGCTAATGCTACAGTGAACTAAATTTTAAGGTTAAAAAAAATTGTGAAAAAGAAAAAAAAAAAAAAATGGTACGCGTCGATAAACAATATATATTACTTAGTTTAACAAACATGAAATTCAAAATCAAGAAACACAGGTGCGAATGCATCAAAATCAGAGTTCAAGAAAGGCGATTACGGCACAGGTATGAATGCGTCAAATTCGGAGCTCAAGAAAGGTGATTACGGCACAAGTATGAATGCGTCAAATTCGGAGCTCAAGAAAGGTGATTACCGCGCATTCAAAGTCGAAGAAGGGAAGCGAATATGAAGATAACGAAAAGAGGTTGCCGTGTATTCCAGGTCAAGGAGAGAACTTTGAAACAAGCGGAGAATTTAAATGGAAAACACGAATTATTTCAATGTAATAAAATCGAGAAAAGAAATCTTTGAGACAAGTATAAAATGCTTAAAATTTAACGTTTTTCTCCCTTGTCGCTCCACTTCAATGCTTTAAAATGTAAACATACAGTATAATCGTTTAAGAAGAGGAGTTCTCTCGCTGGGAACTGCTCCAGTGCCTTGAACCCTTGCCATTCCTTCGTATTCAGCGATTCTGCACCGTGAATCCTCCTTGTATGTAGACTATAATTACATATTCGCCATAGGCGGTTTGACTGGGACGTCACTTAAGCATATTTATTTTCTGGTTTTCCGACGATTCGGACCAGAGGGGTTGTTTCTTAATCTATGACAGACCTAGTATCAATCCCAAACTAAGCCATTAACACCTATAGCTTCGGTACAACAGAAAGTCATGCCGCAGGGATTTTTTTTATACGCGCAGACAGGTATGTTTATACGAAATTCTAGCTGTGCAGGGCCTGTGAGGTCCCAAAGGGTTTGAACGCTGCTCTGATACCATGTGTAATGACCAAAAACAGTAACTAGAATCTGAAGTACAGAAAGCCTGAAGAATTTAAATCTGTACTTACCTCAACTGCGGCTGATTCTGCTGGTGCTGCTGATTCTGCTGGTGCTGTCGTGGCTGTTTTGATCCAGTCTCCGGGAGACCAATACCACCCAGCCAGATTGAGCAAACCTAGCTGCTCAATCCAGAAAACTTCACAATAGAAGCTCTCTGTCCCTCCGTGCCCAGAACCTCAAACAGCTTAAAGCTCTTCCAATGGATAATTAACTTCCTCCTGGTTTTCTCCTAGTGAATTTCTGCTCCTGGTTCTTTCTGCTCCTCTCTTGTTTTTTTTGCCCCCTTCTCTCGGTTCAGGCCTCTGCTATTTATTTACCGGCCTGGCGGTGGCCGCCCTCCCACTTGCAGCCACCGCCTTCCACGCATTGATGGCTCTCAGATATTTCTTACTTTCCTCTGCGCTCTGTAATAAGTATTTAGTTGGTTGGACGCGTCTTTATTAATGGACTGTGGTATATATATAGATTCTTTAGGACAACTTAGATTTACGTTTATAAATTCCCTTCATGTTTTTTTTTTCTTAACATTTCCTGTATATACGTTATAAAATTCGTTGATATCTTTTATAAATTTACATTATAAATGTTATAAAGTTTAATTGACATGTTTTATAACATTTACATTATATATGCTATAAAGTTTAAGTGATATATTTTATAACATTTAAATTATATATGTTATAAAGTTAAGTGATATATTTTATAACATTTCTTTATATATGTTATAAAGTTTAATGATCTGTTTTATAAATTCATATTATAAAGTCTAATTATATACTTTATAAAATTTAATAGATATATATATTATAAAGTTTTAAAGTTTAAAATTTTATTAATGGGTTGTTACAATCAGTCTGGGCCTGAGAGAGGTTAGCACCGAGGCTGAGGAGGGCAGAAATAGGCTCACGCAGAGCCACGAAGAGGCCAGGAGGGCTGACGCAGTTGATTGAGGGAGTTGTTTTGTCAGTGTCGGGATTGCGCAGAGCTAAGAGGCTCAATCCTTCAGTTGCTGGGGCAAAGGAAGCTGTGGGCAATTTGTGGAATCGAAGCTGGTGGGGTATTGTGGTCAGAATAATACCTAACAAGGCAAAACCAAGGTAGAGGGAGTTGTTGCCGAGGCGGACTTCTAGCCAAGGAATCCGAATCAGTGTTGCAGTTGCATAGATGATCGAAGAGGGGAAATTTGACGGTTGGCAGAGGGATTTCCAGGAGGGAAGTCAGGACTCAGAGGGAGTTCAGAAGAGATCTTCCAGACAGGAAGTAGAGAGACTCGGAGGAGTCGAACCGAGAACTTCCAGACGGGAAGTAGAGAGACTCGGAGGAGTCGAACCGAGAATTTCTAGACGAGAAGTAGAGAGACTCAGCAGGAGTTGAACCGAGAACTTCCAGGCGGGAAGTAGAGAGACTCAGCAGGAGTTGAATTGAGAACTTCCAAGAGGGAAGTAGAGAGACTCGGAGGAGTCGACAAAGAACAGTGGAGAGATGGTCGTGAATGCACTGAGAGATCAGGACATGCTGGACGAAGCGTCCAACTTTGTGGTCTGGAAGGCCAGGATCTTGTCCATTCTAAACAGACATCGTATCAAGGGGTCAAGGATCATGTGGTCCAACATATTGCCAAGAAGGAAACGAAAAAGGAGATGTGGGAAACTTTGAAGACATTGTACCAGCATACTTCCGTGCAAAGGAAGATACTCCTGGAGAATCAGCTAAGGTCATACTAGATGCAGAAGGGAGAGTAGATAGATGTCTTCCTCTGTCAGTTGAAGGAGATCCGTGACCAACTGACTTCCGTAGGGGCCACGCCAGATCAGGAGTTGATGGTGAGAACCACACATAACATAGTCTCGGAGTGGGAGACATTTGTCTAGAGCATACTGGGCAAGGCGAGTCTTCTAGATTGGGAAGAACTGTGGGCGGCTCTTCATCAATAAGAGATCAGATGGTTGACCAAGATGAGAAGTAGCAGTAAAGGGGTCAGGATCAAGAAGGAAGAGGAAGAGGATGTGGCTCTAGCATCTACGGGAAAGCAGGAGAAGAGGAAGAAGAAAGACCTCTCTAAGGTCAAGTGCTTCCATTGTGGAGAACTGGGTCACTATGCGAACCAGTGTCCGAGGAAGAAGAACAAGGGAGAGGCTTCTGAGTCTAAGGCATCGCCAGTGAAAGCGGAGAAAGAAGTCAAGGAGGATGACAATTGTGCCATGAGTGCTCATGTGCCACTTGAGAAGAAGTGGGGAGACATCGAGCTGTAGTCAGGAGGACTACAGGTGATGAAGGGCAGGGTCCTTGAGGTACCCAACCTCTTGGATTATACCTTGCTACTGGGGCCCTGAAGAGGAGTAGTAGGACTGGCAGACGTAGGTAGAGACAGATGCGGATGAAGCGACAGAGAGTGCTATAGTGCAGGAGTCCCTGGGCAGTGTGAGGCTAGCAGGCTACAATAGTGCGAGAGGCACGGGAGTGTTGCACCAATGCAGGATGGCACAGAGAGGTGTGCAACAGTGCGAGATGCAGGGAGTTGTTGCAACAACGCAGAGGTCAGTAGAGGGAGCACTTGTTAGTAGTATAGAGAGCTTCAACATTAGGAGTGTTTCTAGCCTGATAGGGATGTCATAAGTTGGGTGGATCAGTTACTTACTTCTCAGTAACTGAGTTGCAGTGCAGTAGCATGATGCAGCATGATGAGAGGGGATGCAGTGCAGATGCAATGTTAGGAGGATGGACCAGCAACAGCACAGAAGCAGAGGGAGGTGCCATATGGATGCAGCAGTGGTAGTGGTAGGGCCATGGGCAACAATATAGGATGCAATAGTGTAGAGGATGTTGGGCGGGGAGGCCTAGCATCAGCACAGGTACCGATGTTGGATAATCAGAGTGATGCTCAGGGAGGAGAAATGTTTTAAAACTCCGACTCCGGTTCGGAAATGACCAAGGGTCGGCTCCGACTCCGACTTGGTATCGACTCAACCAGTTTGATTTTAATGACTCAGTCGTTGTAAAAAATACATTAAATATTTTTTTTATAAAAATCATAATTTTAAAGATATTCATTCATGTTTCCAAACACACAACTTGAGAATATAGAGAGAAGACAACATATGATCAAATTGGGCTCATGAATAATCCATTATATCAAAATGGCACCCAGTGCACTTTCCAATACAAAGTTCATGCTTAGCCACCAATGCTAGGATTCTTTTTTGCCTCAGCTTAAGGACAATCACTAGACTACAACAACAATAATATCAATTCTCTGCCCCTAATGAAGTCTCAAAACCCTTGATTTAATTTTGGTCAAGCTCCAGAACAATTAGAGGTAAATATGTATTTATTAGTCCACTGCCAGAACGTTTTCCTTTTTAAAAACATTGTATGGCTCAATGCATTGTTTTAGTTTTCTAATTCATGCCACTAGGATAACCATACTTCGACCTTGTAATTTTCAAAACTTTCTCACAGTGATAGATTACTTTAGGGCTATAAATATGCAATAAACAACAACCCAACCATTGATATGTAGAAGGCGGAACAACTTTTGACAAATGTGGTTCAGGATTTTTGTCAAAAAGGCCAGCTGAGTCATTACCGAGCCAGCCGAGTCATTACCGAGTGGGTCGAGTTGTTACCGAGTCGACCGAGTCAATGACTGGCTCGGTAACAACCCAGCCAGCCGTTCTGTGTCGACCACTGAGCTGACCCGGCAAGAAATTGGCTTGGTCTAACACAGCCGAGTCGGAGTCGACTTAGCCGTTTTTTAAAACAATGGTGCAGAGTATTACTAGAGCACAGTCCTTTCTAAGAGGGAGTGTTGATTTGTGGTAGCATCGGATGTGCTCTAGCGATGAAAATTGGTGGAGAGGCTAAAGCACATAAGATCTCCAAGGCCCCGAAATGGTTTGGACAGATTGTACCCAGTTTGGGAGATTAAAATAATTAATATTTTTAAATGAGTTCCTAAGTCTAAACTTAGGAAAAATAAAATATTAATGGTTATTAATATAAAACTAGGTTAGAAGGTTCCAAAATTCATAGATCAAGCCAAACCTAATCTTAGTCATTGATTAGAGATTTAATCTTGGTCATTGAAGGACCAACGAGAAAAGTATAAGAAGAGGCTTGAGGGTCAGTTGGAGAACACACCAGAGTGATCAATCATTCATTTTGCTAGAGTGGGGTTGCTAAGCAAAAGTGAATCAATGATCAGCAGCAAGGGGCCATGAGTACTGGACAGAGAGGTAGAGACAGTAATGAGAGACCAGCGTAGAAGCAGGGAGAGAGAGAGCAGCAGTTAGTTCAGGCCATGCAGATTCTAGCAGATGCCAGAGACAACGCAGAGGCCAGAGGGATTGCGTCATCTACATAGAGGCTGCTGGAGTGACGCAGAGGGTCCCAGAGGCTGCGCAGTGCCTCAAAAGGTTGACACAGAGGGTCTTGGGGCTGACGTAGAGGCCAGAAGGGCCAGCGCTGAGCTTCAGAGTCGCCGAAGAGGGTTTCGTGGGACAGGTTTTCTGAATATAGAGGTATTGTTGCCGTGCATTTTTCTCTGTCAAGTGAGCCAGTTAGGCACCCGGTTGTACTCAAGGAAATACTGCATAATAATAAACCCTCTGAATAGCTGCATTGGTTTTCCCGCATTGGGTTTTTACGGGGATATTTGTCCAAAAATAACGGTGTCACTTGTGTGTTTTTTTTCTTTCAGTTGATGATATATAGATGTTGTGATTGTATTGTGTTTATTTTGGTATTTAAATGTTTTAAATAACTTGTTCAGAATTTGCAAGTAGAAGAAATAAACTAACAGAATACAGATTAATTTTCTAACGGATAGACTTAGAAAATTCAACAATTAGCCTTCCCCCTCCTCTTGTCCACACCTTGGGTCAAACCTAGAACGATGCCCTGGAGGTTGATGTAGCTAAAAAGAAAAGAAAAAGCATAATTTGGCCACCTCAACAGGAAATGTACCACAAATTGCAAAATATGGTCGGGACATACAAATTTAGCACGTGGGCAAAATCCAAACATGAGCTCTACCCCTCATTCATGGCCATCACCCTGGTTCCTATGGGCCCTAAATGAGCCCCCTTCACAGTAATGAACCCATGATTGTCCCAACCCCTAGTGGGCAACGATCTGCCCCACCTTTAAACAAGGTATCTACTGTTATATCCTACACTTCATGCTCTCATCCCCTGGAGCCCTGAGCAGTTATAAAGAAAAATTAATCAAAGGAAAACGGCATATGAAGAAGGGTGGAAAAACAAAGGTCGAAGTAACACATGTACCACGATTTTCTCCCTCCTACACTCATATACCCAGGTGTCGGTTTCCCTTATTATAGCTACCCTTGTACCATGGTATGTGGATGGAGAATTACCATGATTCCCACTCCATTCCATTACCTAATCATTTGCCACCTACCACCTGATGGATGTACCATGGACATATCACCCCCTTTAAAGGTTGAAACCACTTAATAAGGTCCTTGACTAACCTCCTTATTGAGTTTGGAGACACTTGTACATGCCAAAGCCCACTATGGAAGAGTATGCCACCATGAAGTGCCCGATTAGTTCCATGACTTGTAAGATCTTTTACTTGATTATTTTGATGATTTGTTGTATTGGATGGAAAGGGGATGCATTGAATCTTATGTAGGATTGCAGGTGAGTCTCTGTTTGGGGCTTGGTCTCCTTATACAAGTTCCTAGCCCTCCAAAGGGCCACATTGGCACTTGTAGGGTGAGCGTTGAGAGCCATGGGCCTCCACAATAGCAAAGAGTACTTCGTGGATTCCCAATAACGCTCATTGATTGCTTGTGTTCCACCTTTTGGACGAGGATGATGCACCTGATTCACCATGCCTAGCTGCCTCCACACTTGCACCATACACTTGGCAGATGTTCCAAGGTCCAGATGAGGATGTGTCTCATTGTAGGAAACAAAGGGAGACCCATGAGGATGTCCTTGTGCCCCCCACGTCCACTTGGGAGCACCACATGGATTTGCTTGGAAAACAAAGGGCCAACCCTTGTCCACTATGTTTGAGGCCCATTCTCACATCATGGCACACTCTAGACTTCATTAGGCCTCCTCAAAGGCCCAACAACTAATTTTATTGATCATTCTACTCTCTTGAGAGGCTTAGTCTTATGTTATAGATCTATCTTGGTGGACTTGTCACCAAGGGATGTTATTATTACACATTGTTTTATTATTTGGGAATCAATGAGGACAAATTAGGCAAATCAAACTCATTAGAGATTGTATAAATAGATGGGAGGTGATTCATTCTCTCATGATAATTTGGATTTGGGTTTAGTAGCTACTTGAAGAATTCTCCATTCCCTTTTGGAGGAAGAGTTTGGTTTCATGGATGAATTATGATGTTTGGATACTATTCTCTTAGTCTTGGAGCTTCATTATTGGCATAATTTGATGATTGGCTATACTATTTGTACATGTAAGTGATATCTTTTCATGTTTATTCTTGTATTTATCATATCACATGAATGTTGCTCGGATTTTCGCTATCTAGGTCTGAAATTTACTGTTATTTTATGCAAAATTGTGGAAATTTTGATCTTTTGAAGCGTTGCACATTGCATGTGTCATATATGAATGGGTAAATGTTCCTAGAGGTTATTTTATTGATTATACCTGGATAAGTAATCAAACATTGAACATCGAAGTATAAAGTCCTTGGGTAGTTGCTCTCATGCCCTAATTGCCATGCGAAGTTGCCTATATGCCTCCTTGATTTGGTTATTTCTCTCCATATCACAAATTCACCTTGACTCCATCTATCCCAAAAGGAAAGGCACTGATCCATCCAATGGTGGTCACTTAAAAGATATTTTCCTCACCTTTTCCTTCTCTTTCTAGGCCTAGCCCTAATAGGTCACCTAGGGCATCCAATAAATTCCATTGTAGCCATCAAAACACATTGATTTTTGGTCCATAATTGCAATAGGGTTTTCTCTATATGCCCTCCAAATTTGAAGCAATTTCGATAGTGGGATCCCGAGATATAGCAAGCCCTAGCTCAAAGACCATTTTTTGCCCTAGGTTTCCCTTAGCTAGTGTCCTGATTTGGATCATTGTATTCAATCCTCTAAAGAAAATTTGTCCTTTGATCCTCTTCTCTTCCCTAATTAGGTCAAGTCCCTCCTTGGTCGATCAACTCCATACCCTTGACCTAATTTTGGGTCCACTTGGTCCTTTGTGGTCTCGCAACTTTATAACTCTAATTCCACAAAGATCACGTAAAGGCCAATTCTCCAAAAGGATTTTTCAGCCTAGGAATCATCTTTACAAGGTGTATTCCCAAACCCTAGCCTCGATAATCCTATTAGCCCTTCCTAGAGAGCTTATCACCTTACTTTCCAAGCAAGAAAGTCATATAATTGAGTCTCTCTTGTGAATAGGCCTTTGGAATCACTCCTTATCCTCTTATTGATCCATTGATCTAGTGATTCCCCTTATATCAAGTCTCCTCCCATCGATGAAAGTCCATAAAGAGCAGGGAGCCTTAGCTGAGGTGACAGTGGGCTATTGCTCCATTGTTGCCCCTTGACCTAGTAGTTGCTCCAGTCTTGGGGGGGAGCCCCTCCCCACCTCGATCTTGCTCCCAACCCGCGCTCTGGGCTGAAGTGACTTGGGAGCGGGTCGGGAGTGCGCTCCCGAAAAAAATTCTGCTCCCTGCCAATTTCGGGATCGAACTCGGGAGTGTCGCTCCCGTCGCTCTAGGAGCAGTTTTTAAAGCCCGGGAGTGGTCGGGGAGTGATCACTCCCGACCGCTCCTGGGCTTTAAAAATCGCTTCCAGCGGGTTAGCTATGCAGAAAAAAATGGCGTGGGAAAAAAGTCGCATGCAAAAAAAAATTTCGCCAAAAAAAAGGAAACAAAACAACAAAACAATGATGGTTGGAAAAATTAAAGGGAGGGAAGGAAGGGAAGGAGGGAATATAAATAAACCCTCCTACAAATGAATTCATTATTTTAGAAATGAGAGTGAGAGTGAGAGCAAGAGAGAGTGAGGAGCAAGAGAGAGCAAGTGAGAGTGAAAGCAAGAGAGAGCAAGGAGCAAGGAGCAAGGAGAGAGAAAGGAGAAAGGACTTGCAAGAGGAGATTGGAGGCCAAAGAGGTAGGCTCTATTCTAGCAATTTTTTTTAATGTTCCTAACTTCATTCCTAAATAAATAAATAAATTTTTTTCTCCCATTCCCATTCCCATTCCAGTTTTTCGCACATTCAAAACTTCAAATTTCAAACATCATGGTTATATTTCTTGGCATTTTCTTCTTCTTGGTTGCTTTTTTGGTTATTATGGTGTTGGAGAGTAGAAAAAGGAGGGTTGAAAACGAAGAAGGGGATGAAGAAGTGGGTCATAGTGGATTTGATGAAAACCCCAGAGAGGAGGAGCTGAAGGAGAGTGAACATGAGTGTCAAAAAAATAAACAAGACCAAATTCCATTGTGGAAATGTGTTAATAGGCCTGAAGCAGGGAAAGGGGGTGGAACCACTAAATTTCATTGCCTCCATTGCAACAATAATTACACAGGTTCATACACCCGTGGCAGAAAGCACCTCTGTAGGAAAAGACCATGGGATGGAGATAGACAAATAGGAATCAAAACTTGTACAGGTGTGTCAGCAGCGGATAGAGCCAAATACATAAGAAAAGAGGAGGAAGCCCAATACAAATCTAAAAAATCAAAGGGTTTCTTTGAACCAAGCTCACAGTCACATGCACAAAGAACTCCTTCAGCATCCTCCCAAGGCAGTGGATATGGAGGCACATGGTCACCAAGTTTAAGGCGTAGAAGCATATCAGATTTCGTTGATGAAGGGTGTAGGAATGACGTGGATTCAAAACTTTATAGGTTTCTCTATGCA
>APFE030476807.1:0-13172 GCA_000404065.3 Pinus taeda | reverse complement strand
TTAGTGCTTCATAAAGGCACAAAGGGGCCGTAGGAAATTGAGCACAAGAACATTTTACTAAGGTTTTAATAGACTAGTTTCAATGCAATGCAAGGGACACCTATCCTTGTCATTTACAATAACATCCTCACATCACCATCATTCAATCAACAAATCCCTTGTAGGTTGGGGGAAAGGGGGTTAGAGTTGTGAGACATAAATTAAACATCGATAAATCTGGCATGTTATCCATAACTATAATAACTTGATTGGATGTTTGACATACTAATATGATTTAACTTAAATCAATTTCTTCTAAGAGTTGGATTTCGCACTCCTATTGTGTATTGATACTATTATACATAACAACCCCATGTTTGACCTATTCATGATCTCTAATTGGTTTTGCAAATTATTTTAATGTTGAATCAAGTTAATATGGAAATTTACAAAAAAAATGAATGTTGTTGGAGGCCTTGTAATAGAATACTTCCAAATTTAATGAAATATGTGTTATATACTTAGATACAAAAATGCAAGTAAACTAGCTTGGGTGATGGTAGGTTATTTCTAAGAAGATATGTATTGGCTACATACCTTTGAAATGTGTTACAATGAGGCTCAAAGGAATATTTATTGTTGAGAAACAATGGAATACTTTATACATTTAAAAACTTAACCCTAGGAGATGAAGCGCCAAAACTGTGGGCCCTGTTTCACTAAATTGGTAGAACAAGCTCCCTTCGGTCATAACTTTGGAATACGATCTCTGTTTTCCTATCATAATACCTCATTTTGAAGATATCAAAGAGGAGGCCACAAAGAAAGTAGGTTGATATAAATATTTTCCAATCTCTCCACTTTCCCTGAGAATGTATTTTACTTCCTCAAAACGGCTCTCAAAGTTTACGACCCGAAAAAAAGCTAAAAAATAGTAAAGTTGTGTTACAATTAAGCAAACTAGAAAAAACGACAATGGGGATCCAAGTAGAATAGGTGGGTGGGTAGCATTATCCACATGGATGGACACTCCACCCTTAGGTAGCGATGGTCCCCATTGTGTTGAGTGCCTCCATGAGATGGGGAAACTTCTTTTGAACTTGGTCTTCGGTGAGCCACATGATTTGGTGGAGGAGTTTGCCAACTCTAACAACCCTATACAGTTTGATCTTCTGCTAGTGATTGTTATTAATCTACATGTACATGATCCAATCAGTGGTCACACGTTCCATGTAGTCCATGTTTAACTCTTTTGGTGTGAGTTGTTCTGCAATGTCTGAGGTGTCCAGTAGTGGTGAAAATTATGGTCAAATGCAGTTCACATTGAACATTAGGCACATGCCAAGGAATGGTGGAATTATAAGCTCGAAAGAATTGTCCCATACGCGATTGGTGATTCTGTAGGGCCCACATCGGAGTGGGAGAAGGTTTCGGTGAGGCCCAATGAAGCGCTCCTTCTGAGAATATAACCAAACTTGGTCTCCCATGGTCAAATCGATGAAGTGCTTGACTAAACATTATAGAGGTACCCCTATGAGTGAGGTGAAGATGTCCTTGTACTCCTCTACAACCTTTTCCATCTGTTGCTCTCATGTAGAGGAGCCATCATTGGAGGCTGTGGCCACAAAATTCTTCTTTCCATAAGGGAATATCACAAGGAAAACAAATTTCCTAGTCTCAGAAATGATCTTACTTCATTTCTTCGTAGTGATCTAAGAAATGGTGGTAGGTGGTGTTACCTTTGATATCTGGTACAAATTATTGCCCAAAGTAATAATAACAATGCGAGGCCTAGACTCATACACAACATACCACTTCCAAAAGTATGGTTGGCGTAATAATACATGACAAACTTCAACAGGAGAAACATCACAGAATGCCTCATCTGTGAAGGGCTTGATGTTGTAGGGAAGGAAAAAATGTTAGCTAACTTGGAGATCTTGACTTTGGTGAATCCACTCGATGGTGTATGACTGCAAATGTGGTGTGGTCAGTAGGCCCAACCACTTCATGAACTCTATTGAAATGAGGTTCTTTTGTCTCTTGCCGTCGACAATGAACTACAGTGGAGAACCCTTCACCAACATTTATTCGTGGAACATTCGCATCCCCTCCTCTGGATCATCAGGCTCCTCCTTCTCATTATTAGTGGTGGCAATATTGGAACTAGGCCCGCATCGATAATCTTCTTCCATTTATCATCCCCATTGTTAGTTTCTGACTCAGTTTCGGAACATGCACTTGATTCAGAAGTCTTTAGCTCAACCACCACTAACTTCTTGCCTCGATAATCACTTGCATTGTGAGTGGGGATCTTATAGAACTCACACCATTTCCCTTTATACTTCCTTGTGTTCATCGTTTTCTTATTTTATTGCGGCTTTAATGAGTTGTCTTGGGTTGCCCCTCCTTGGATTTTTCCTATGTTATGTAGTTTGGGGGTAACTTTCCCTTGATTCAGATTCATAGATCCAAAGTGTCACTTCTGTAGTTTAAATTTTTGTTCGATATTGACAATGTATCGATAGGGGCTGGCAAGTGACGATATGTCCAAGGATTACATCTCGCATTGGATGCACTCTTGTAGGTAACCGATGTACTTGAGTACCAAATTCGCTCAGAATCCTTGATACCTAGCTTCGTGTGAAGGATATGCGAAACATTTGTGAACTTTGGCACATTTTGGTCCCTTCCTTGTTCTAGTGTGTTCCACTTTATGTATTTAATTTCATATATCTCGACAAGGTAATATTCTCCCTTGATGGTGTCTCGAAAAGATTTCAAGGTGGGCGACTAAAAAAATGAGGATTCGTTCTCATCCTTTTGTTAACATTAGGTTTCTCGCTAGTACTTGACATGTCGACCAACTTTAAGGAGTGAAAAAGTAATATTTTCCTAGTTGGAAAGGTCATGAAATGAAAAAAATCCTTTCAACATATTTAACCATATATCTACAGTGCATGTATATATGTGGCCTTCAAATATGGGAATTTCAAAGGTAACTTCTACCTTAAAAGGATTGTCTTGTCGAGCGTGGTTGTTGGATGAAGGTGCATCCCCTTTGGGTAGATGCCAAAGGATATGGGATAATTTATGCATAATCGTGTTCCTTTGTTACTCGAGGGATTCCTCAAGAAATATTTTGAAAAGATCTCCCACCCCCTCATCTTTCTTTTCTTATTCCATGAGAGGTTGTTAGTGTTTGTGAATCTAGCATTGTAAAGGTTAAACTAGTTTGGGCCCTAACCCCTCATAATCTAACCTCGTTGGGGATATCTGAAGAAAAATAGAGAAAGAGAAGACTACCCTGATACAACTGATCTGGACTTATGCAGGAATAAGGAATATATATTATATATATATATATTATATATATTTAATTATATATAAATATATATATATATATATAATAATATTATACACATAAACACAGGAGAGACTTGTAGCAGAAATAAATCTTCACTTCATTAATATCAAAGAACTTAAATATGCTTACATACAAAAATGGAAATAAAATATCTCGTGAGATGGTAGCTTATCTCTGAGAAGAGATGTGGCAGCTACATACCTATGAACTATGTTATAATGAGACTGAAAGGCCTATTTATTATTGATAAATAATGGAAAACCATAGACATTCAAAAACCTAACTCTAAGATATGAAGCACCAAATCTATGGGTGTTGTTTTGGTAAATTGGTCTGCAGCTTCCCCGTGTCATAAATTTGGCATACAATATTTGTGTGGCTATTATAATATCTTGTTTCAAATATCTTGAAGAGGAGGTGTCTCACGGAATCAGTCGAGGTTGCGGACAAAATCGACCTTCCTAGTATCTAAAGGTATCTAGTGACAAGAAAGCCAGTAAAAAACTATCTTTCTCTAAATATGCAATTAAAAGAAAAGGCAAACACCTGCTTTAGCCCTACCTTGGGTCCAATGCAAGTTTGTGGAAGCCTCGCTCCCTCACTCCAAATGAGCTTCCTTGAAGTGTAATTCTGCAAACACAAACAAGCAAACGATTAAATAGCACCTGGAAAGCCAATATCATAAAGCATATTCATCATAATGATCAAGGAGATTATGAAACAAACCACGTAAGACAATTTGTTGAGAAAAATGAATCTGATTGTATTAATTCAAATGAAGAAGAACTTTACAACCTATGCCTTGATGCTGTACAAGCTCTTCCCAGGGTCTGACAAGAAGTCTCCTCTACTTTGACAAGTTTCACTCACTTCCCAATGAAACCAAAAGGTATGTGATCTCTCCTCTGAAGTTAAACTAGGAAGTCCCAATTCCATCAACATTTACCTTCAAAATGTTTAGCTTCTAACCTCCCCAACAACTGACCCAATGCCTTAATTTATAGTGCAATGGAGGGAAGTTACTACTTCCTCCTTCAAAGCGATAAAACCCTCCTTCAAAGGGATAGCTCCTCATATCAAGGGATTAGCTCCTTCTCTTTTGGTATGCATGAGCCACCTTGGAGCGAACAATCCATGTCAAAATCCATTTAGAAACATCTAGAATTAACCCAAAAGAGAGTTTTTTTAGGATAAAATTGCACCTTTTTGAATTTTACAGGGGTACACACCTAGCCCTTTATAGATAGAGTGTACAGGTATGCAGGTAATATGAACAAAGGGTGCGGGTCCGTAAGTAAAAGTAGGAGAAAGTGCGGAACCAGAGTAATGTTGATTTTCAATGTCTATCGCTCATTTGCAAAGCTTGACATGAGGAGCTAAGGTCTGAGACTTGCTTAGGAGGCTAGTATAAGTGATGATAGACACATACTGACTGCAAATAATCATGGTGATGATATTGTTGTGTAACAGACTGCCCCCTAAAGTGCGAAGTCTCTAGTAGATGAGGATTTCATTTATCATTTAAGAAGAGTGAAGTATTTTATCATTTCGAGGATCATCTTGCGGAGAGCCCAGTTGGAACCTGTAAAAACATTCAAATGCAAAATATACATATCAAATGATATCATCGCTGAGGTAGGCATTCCCATACTCAGATCAAAACTAACTAGAAAACTAACTACTGCTCTGATATAGAAACGATCTTGTAATACGTCATAAGTATGGACACATGTAGACACAGTATGGGCGTAGCCATCTGTTTATGAATAGTCTACAATATAATGAATACAAAATTCCTTGCAACCTGGATGGTGGAAACTAGATCGAGGATCTTCATTTCTACTTCTCGAAATAGTATGATTCTATCCATGCGAATGAATGTGTCGAAGTCGAACATGGTAGAAACCACTTGATTACCAGTCAATGATGTAAATTGTTAACAAGTGTGAGAGAAACCACCAATAATGACAATGGATCTCAAAGTACTCAGTACAATCCATGAGATGTGATTAGATGTGTCGATGTCGAACATGTCACGGAATCTTTCGATTGAAGGTCAATGATGCAACCTATCATCGAAGACGAGAAACCTGCCATTGAGGCATGCAGATCCGAAGGTACTGGCAATTTCTAGATCATCTTTATAGATAAAGGGCTGAAGTCAATAGAAAGCGATCCGTCATAGGTAAGCCCACAACACGAAATCATAGTCCAAGTTCGAAGAAATTTAGTTGCAAGGACTAACCCAGGGATGGTCAAGATGGATGACAGATATTTTTGCAGATAAATGGCTTATTTACACCAACCTCTTGAACACATAATGACACAGCATATGGTTTGGTGACGATTGACCCAAAGTTAATACCCAGAAACCGGCTGAAGACTTTCAATGTTGTTTGATCAACTGTTAGGCAAAGGATTTCCCAACCCAGGTGAATGCAAGTGTTGTGTTCAAGAGTGGTTACAAAGTATGACAAATAGGCTCATTTTTCTCTCTTTTCCCCCACCATTTCTGGCAAGTACCTCTTTATGTTTTACAAGCTTTAGGAGGATAACATATGCTTGATTATAAGCTCATCCTTCGGATGAGTCCAACTTAGTTTAAATTCGGGCCCTAAGAAGGAGTGGTCCGTTCCTGTTTGTAATTGAATAGGTCCTTTACTGTCAAAATTTAACGAGTCCAATATAGGAGAAACTCGGTGTTTTTCATTTTTAGAGAGTCTGAAAAAACTTAAGAAGACTCCAGGTTTGACTTTTTCGTAAATTTGTGTCTCCGAAGCCCGAAAAAGTATAAAATAATACTTGAGAGAACCGCTTGATATTTTACGACCAAGGAGTACTTTTCGTAATCAGTGCCTCTGATCTGAAAAAGTAAAAAAGCGATCAACGACATGTCGTTTTATGACCAATATCGAATTTGAAACGAAAAAAACCCGATAATCTTTTCATGTTTTTACGGTTAGAAAAGGGTTGTAAGAGGACCGTCTTTTTAGTTCCGTTTTAACGAGCTTAAAAAGAAAAACTCGACAATTGCTTCATGTTTTAGGAGTCAGAAAAGATATTAAAGGTGAATCTAATGGTTTTTCGTTGAAAATGACCGATTTTACCTAAAAAATCTGTTATCCTGAAAAAAAACTCAAACATTACGCATACCTGTTTAATAATAGGTAAAAATGTTGCAAAAACCACCTTTTTAAAGTGAAACATAAACAAATTTAGGATTTATTTACCCAAAAAACTTATAAAAAGGACTTTTTACCATTCATTTTTACCATTTGAGATTTGGGTGAGAAAAAAGGGCTTTTGACCGGAAACTTCCCGTGAAGATTCCGGAAAATTCGTCCGTCGGAATCCAACGCCATCTCCTCCAGGTAATCCACATCATCCTACTCTTTATTTTTGTCCATTTGAAATTGTTTTTTAGGGTTTAATTTTTGTTTTTAGGAGGTTTTTAGGTTTTAAAACCCGCGCCCGGGGCTCCGCAGGTTTACCACAGGGGACCTGCGTACCCTGACTTTTTTGCATGGGCAAAACGTCAGGGGTACGCACCTGCCGTGAAGGCAAGGT
This sequence comes from Pinus taeda, assembly GCA_000404065.3. Lineage (NCBI taxonomy): Eukaryota > Viridiplantae > Streptophyta > Pinopsida > Pinales > Pinaceae > Pinus > Pinus taeda. The sequence continues at coordinate 6,259 of APFE030476807.1, read as the reverse complement.
GCAGACCCCATGCACTATCCCTAACAAGGGGGTGCGTACCCCACGCATAGGTTTATAAAAACATGACTAACTCAAAAAATTCCTAATGAAATCAACTTTTCACATTCTAATTCGTCTTTTTTACTTGATTGTAGGATAAACATCATGCTTGATTGGTGAGAACAGGAGCACGAGGATGTGGACCTCGCCACGATGAATCATCAACCTTCGATCGATGCATTGAAGGCATGTGGCTTGTACAAGTTTTGGGCCATACCTAGCATGAGGGCCCAGGTGGACTTTTTGCAGTGGTTGGTTGATAGATGGAGTATACGGGACCAATGCTTCTTTATTGGTGGGCACTAGCTTGAAATCGAGCCAGCTGATATATACTTTTTGATTGGTTTTCCAAGGAGGGTTGAACACTTGACTCTATTTGGGCCCAGGGCAGGTGGCTAGTCTATCGAGAGGCTCCGACTAGAGTTCTACAATGTCCAGAACTGGGACAAAGGGATAGATATCAAAACCATATCCCTTCCTGAACTCATGTTTATTGCATTCACAGTTACTAGACTTTGTCGTAGTGTAGCGCTACACATGGCCACTGGATCGCAGATGCGGATGGCAGTTGATTGCTTTCGAGGCACCATTTTCAACTGGTGCGATGCTGTGTTGGCCAATGTGAAGGGCCAACTGACTAGGGCCAAAAACGGACAACTAAAGACTTTTGGTTATGGTGCTATAGTTGTGAGTTTTGGTCTAGACAGGGTTCCGATGTTGATCCCACAACACCTTAATGTTGGAGCTGGGCTTCCTCGAGAGACCAAACTGATGCGATGGGTTGCAGTTATGGCCTGTCATCCTGATGAGGGGACCGAGGTCGTTCGGTTCAAAGCTGAGTATTTCCAATGGTTGGAGAACCAGGGTTTTGCTATTCAGGACTTTCCTTATGCTGGGGTTGATTTTCATGGAGACCCAGACATGGCTATTTCGCCAGGAGAGCAATGGTATGACGCAGGTAAAATCATTTTCAACATTTTTCCTAATTTAATTTTTGTTTTTATATCGTCCCAAAACTGATAGTGAAAGTTTCAAATGTAGATGTGGGCCCACGGCGACCAGCCGCTCTCCGGCTTTACAAGTGGAAGCAACCAGTTGCACCAGCTCCAGCCCCACAGGACGAATCAGCAGAGACTTTGGCAGAGTTGGATAGCCATCTAGAGTGCCTGACAGGGGACATGCCCGAGACCAGCATAGATGACATCCCTCGTCGACTTCAGCGCTATGTGATTGGGGTCTTAGGACCTTTTAGGAGGTTCCTTTGTAAGGTGGCGCATGAAGTGGTTTCTTATCGAGATTATCACCAGTGATGGGAAGATCGCCTATTGTAGTCACATATGACATTTTTGCTCTTTTTACTTATCATTTTTGCCGATCATAAGGTGTTTTTCAACCTATGATCGAGGACGATGTATTATTTTGACACACTGCTATATATATGATATCATTATTACCAGTTTATCTTGTTAAACATCTTATGGAATGTTTTTAAATTTACTTGTATGATTATTGCACATGTCTACTTAACATTTGAGAAGCAATTGCATCTGCTAATGTATTTTTAAGATCTTGGAATATGCTGATATTCAATATAGACAAATTCACATTCCAAGAGACACACTCTCAAAAATAATCTCAATAAAACTGGATTTCTAATGGCTTATACTCTATTAAGCTGTAATACAATGAGTTTAGAATCTAACCTCACTATCAAACTCCAAATCCCAAATGAAATAGATTCAGATAATAACTCAATCACTGCACTATATTTTGCAATGTTGTTTGTTGTTTGACAGAGGCTTACCCCATGCATAGATACCAACTCGTCAGAGGGCGAATAGATAACCCAAGCTTCGAAAGAAATATTATGTGTACTATGACAAGCACTATCAGCGAAACCAATGTATGTTTAGAGAGGCGTCGACATCTGCAACATCAAACATAAAACCAAGATAAGTGGGAATAACGACGAAAAACACTCTCTAAGCTAAGCACAATTTTTAATCTAAAACACACGAGCTAGAAGGAAAAACTAACCTAACTAAAAAAAATCTCCACACTCATTTTAAGCATAATACCTCTTCTGCTAAAGGCCATTTTTGGGTTTACCTAAAGAGATCCCATCAAAGTCTACCAATTCATAGGCCCCTTTCGCTAGCTTTTGCTTGACAATATAGGGACCATGCCACATAGGCACGAATTTTCCAACACCTAATTTATCATTTTCTTGATCGTACAATAAGACGAGATCTCCTTTCGAAAAATTTTGAGGGGTCATATTTCGATCATACTGAGCTTTAATACGTTTCGCATGAGATTCGATCGCTAATGCAGCATCGCATCAATTCTCATATAGCTGAGCCAAGTATAAAAAACATCTTTCCTCTTTAGAAGTGGTTGGAAGTAACTTGATGGCCATTCGCAAGGATAAGATTTTGCACTCAATAGGTAACACAGCTTCCACACCATAAACTAGTTGGAAAGGAGTGAACCCTGTTGACATTTTAACTGAGGTTCGATACACCCAAAGCGCTGAAAATAGCATGTTGTGCCAATTCGACCGATGAATCCCAATGATTCGTGGGATCATGATAACTAGAACTTTGTTGATGGCTTCAACCAGGCTGTTAGCTTGTGGATAGTAAGGAGTTGAACTGTCGTGACACAAGCCAAGTTGGTCTGTAAATTCAGTCATGATAACGTTTTGAAAATGATGCCCATGATTAGTGATAATCGCTTGTGGAACACCAAACCTATCAATGATATGATTGAATATGAAAATAGCAGTTGTTTTGCCATCTGCCTCAAATGTAGGCATCGCCTCGGCCCACTTGGTAAAATAATCTATTACAAGGATGATATACACATGCCCTTTGGCCAAGTGACGGTTACATGTAATAAAATCGATACCCCATTTGGAAAACGGAGCAACTACAATTATAGGGTTAAGAGGAGTAGGTGGAGCGTGCATCATTCGATAAAAAATTTGGCAGTCGTGGCATTTTCGGACTGCAAGGATACAATCTTCAAACATAGACAGACAGAAATAGCCAGTGCGCAATATCTTTTGGGTTGTGGCATACCCAGACATATGACCGCCACACGCTCTAGAGAGAGATTCATTTAGGACCCTTTCATCTTCCTCATGAGTCAAACAACGTCGAAAAACAGAGTCCGCCCCACGACGATAAAGAGTATCTCCAATAATTTTGAATTGTTGGGACTGGAATCGTATTTTTCAACGGTCCGATCATGAAATATCTGGCTGAAACGATTGGGTTTGGAGATAAAAGATGATATCCCCGTACCACGGATTTAGAGTACTGATTAGAAACAAGGATTTGTCTGCAATGGGCTCCTCCACCACAGTTTTCATGTCAGCACACGGGAAGTCACACATTAATTCTGCAAAAACTAAAGATTTCTTTGACGTAGAATTTTAAAACTCCAAGTCGAACTCCTGCAGGATGACAATCCATTTGGAGTACTTGCCCCCCAGCAATTGCATCGTTAAAATATAGATCATAGGGTTGCAATCAAAAATAACTATAGTCTTATGTAGTAAAATGTAATGACGAAAACGTTTGACAGCTTGAACAACTGCCAATGCCAATTTTTTCACATGTGAGTATTTTAGGTCAGTTGTATTTAACGTGCGACTAAGGTAATATATCACATGTTCATTATTGAATTCATATTCTTGAACTAACACCATTCAGATGGTCGAATAGGAAGCGGCGAGATACAAGAAGTAGTCCTGGTTGTAGTTGGGAGGATGCAACAGCAGTGCATGGGTCAACGTGTGTTTTAGCACATCAAAAGATTTCTCAGCTATCTCGTCCCAAAAGAATGAAGTATTTTGCTTCAACAACCAGGTAAAACCCTTTGTGATCTCGGTGTAGTTAGGGATGAATCGACGTAAAAATTTTTCTTTCCCTTGCAAACTTTGGAGTAGGTGAAGACTCGAAGGAGGAGGTAATTTGATAATGGCTTCAACTTTCGAGGGATCGACATGAATGTTGGATTTTGAAACAACAAACCCCAGTAACCGACCCGTTTCAATGCAGAAAACACACTTGTGAGGATTCAACCTAATCCGATAATTCCTACACCTCATAAAGCTCGCTCTTAAATGGACGACATGATCATCTTGATGTAATGAATGAGTAGGAAATTTATCGAAATAGGGTTGCAAAATGTGCTTGATATCATGAAAAGCATAAGACATGGCCCGTTGAAAAGCTGCCCCGACGTTCTTGAGCCCAAGAGGTAATTCGCAATAAGCAAATGTCCCCCATGGACAAATGAATGCCGTTTTTGGTTGATCAGCAGGTAAAATATTAATTTGATTGTATCCAGAAAAACCATCCATGAAGGAGAAAATTTCGCTGCCGGCACAATCGTCAATGATTTGATCGATATAGGGAGTAGGGTAATTGTCCTTTGGACATGATCGATTAATGCCCCTATAGTCGATACATATTCTTATTGTCCCTTTCTTTTTCTTAACAGGAACAATATTCGATACCCAATCCGTTAACGAGATTGGATAAATGAAACCTGTTTTGCGTAATTTTTCAACTTCTGCTTTAATCGCAGTAGCCTTTCTTGGGTGAATCTGATGCAAACGTTGCCGGACGGGTTTAGCGTCCGGGTAAGTTTTGATTTCATGAATTAAAATTCCTGGGTCAATTCCTGGCATTTCCTCATATGACCAGGCAAACACATCGCATAATCCTTGAAATAGGTCCTTATATGTTTGAATTTCGTCTTCTATACAAGAGGCACCTATATGAACGTTTTCAACAATTCCAGGCTTAACTGAAATGTCAAGGGGAATAGTTCGAGAAAAATTTCCTAAGTTTAACTCAGAATCAGGATGCTTCATTGGATTATGAGTGTCCTTAACATATTCAGTTGTAAAGATTGATGAAAAATCATTTTCAAAATGATCGCTCGCGGGTAAAAACGAAGATCTATGATGAAGATCTTCCCATGGTAACTCATCGACGCATAGGATTTCACGAATTGGCTCATCAGTTTGAACAAGTTTAGAAAACGTTATCAAATCCGAAGATGTCGAAAGTGATTCCTCATGGACCACATTCATTAGGTTGATTTGGGTTGATGTTGTGTCGGAAAACGACTGCATGCTCTGATACACAAGTTCATACGAACTCAAAGGCATAGAAGTGCCAAACAAGTCTATCTCAGATTCAGAAGGTATGATCCAAGGATCATCATTAAAAATAGTACCTGATGAAATCATATGAATGGTTGCAGTAGAAGATGATGCGTTGATAGGAGGAAAAGGAAAAGTGCCTAGTAAACTGGAATCTTTAAGTAGTCCTACTACAACATCCTTATATGGGATCGTCGCTTTACCAACGTGCTGAATACTCTCAGCAGAGGCTGGGTCGGATGAAAAGGAAGACAGTTGGTATAAGGTTACGATCTTTCCATTATGAGGTAACTTTATAAGCCAAAAGACCGATGAAACAACAACCATCATAGCGTAAGACCAACTACGACCCAAGAGAAGGTTGTAATCTAGAGGGGCATCAACCACCTCCACATCTAGATTAATAGTTTTACCTTCAACCCCTATAGGTAGATCCTGCAGAATGCCAAAAGGATGAAACCCACGGCCATCAAAGGCCCTTAGAATTGTCGGGGATTGATTTAGTGAAGGAGAACCAAGCGATCTCCAACACTGTATCAACATAATACACGTGGAAGCTCCCTCATCAATCACAGTCCTATGAACAGGTCTGTTTTTGACTCATTAGAATCTGGACAACCATCTGATGAGGTAAGCATGGTGCACTATTTTCTAGATCGAAGATTATAAGGTTTGGGTCCTGAACATCAACAGCTCCTATAGCCGAAAAAAGTAATTTACGTTGTGCTGGACATGATTGCAGCACTTCTAAAGCCGACATTGCTGAGGGTGAAACAGCTAAATCCTCAACAATATTGTAGTTCTTAGCCGCTCTCGCATGTGGATTGAAAGCAAACTTTCGAAGTACACCCTTTGTGCGCGGTTTGATTACTAAGTCTGGATTAGGTTTCTCGATCTGTAGTGGATCGAAACCGGGAGCTGATGTTGATGGATTCGAATGAGAAGATTCTGCTTCTTTACCATCAACAGGACTTTTACTGCCATAATATTGCGATCGAGTCACAATCCTAACATGGGACATCATCAATATGGGTTCTT
>APFE030476799.1:0-12945 GCA_000404065.3 Pinus taeda | reverse complement strand
AAAAACTAATTAATGTTTATAATAACTATTAAAATAAAAAGTTCTTAACTATATAATTTATTATTATTATTATTTACCCTTTAACTTTATCTAATCATAATAGAATAACTAATCAATATTCATTTTCAATAGTTCTTGCTATGAACTGGTGATTGTTGAGATCCACCTCTATTAGACTGTCATTGTCAAAGGTTAAGACCAACAAAGGGTGGATTAAAGATATTAAATGCAATATCGGGGTAAGCAGGGGTGTCCCCTATCCCCTACTCTTTTTGGAACTTATATCGATAAGCTTGAGGAGTGTCTGGAAATTGCAGGTTGCAAGGGCACCGAGCTTGGTGATATAATCAATATTCTCCTAATATTGTTTTTCTTTCAAAAATCCATGATGACCTATACAAGCCACTTAAGACTCTTGATGCCTATGAGAATTAATATCCACAAGACTAAATTCATGATCATTAAAACAAGAAAGGCCACCCATGATAGCTTTTCCTAAGACAACCATTGTTTAGAGGAGGCTTCTTCTTACAAATATTTGGGTATTGACTTTTCTCAGCAACCCCTCCAATTATAACATTGAGAAAATGCTTAATTATAACATCAAGAAAAGTATTATTGGAGGTTGGAAAGATTATTATGAGCTTGAAAACAATTGTAAATCCACCAATATTTGCATTTGCAGTAAAACAAGGTTCCTCTTTGAGACATAGCATCAATAAAATGATTATTGGAGGATGGAAAGCTTATTATGAGCTTGAAAACAATTGTAAGTTGACCAATATTTGCATTTGGAGTAAAAAAAGGTTCCTCTTTGAGACTCTCATTATCTTGAACCTTTTGGAGTAAAAAAAGGTTCCTCTTTGAGACTCTCATTATCTTGAACCTTTTTCCTCTTTGAGACTCTCGTTACCTTGTTGTCTTATACAAATGTAAAGTTTGGGGTTCTATATATCCAGAGAGCCGTGGAGAAAGATTGAGATGATTCAAAAGAAATTCATAACCTACAACCTAAATATCATGGGAAATACTCCCTATCTTATCCTCTTGATCGAACTTGGCATGTTCTCGATTCAAAGTACGATTATGTTTAGATATCTGATGTATAAGAAGAAGCTTTACAATATGGAATCCAAGAGGTTCCCAAAAATTGCTTCTAATTCTAGTCAAAATCACCACCTTCACCTCAAGCACGGGTGGCATAAGGATGCCCAATCTTAGCTCAACCATTGGGGAATTAAGGAGGAGATCATCATGGGAGGTAAGGACAATGTCAAAGATACTATTACCTCCATCATGAGAGGCAAGGACAGTGTCAAAGATACTATTACCTGGAGATCATCATGGGAGGTAAGGACAATGTCAAAGATACTATTACCTCCATCATGAGAGGCAAGGACAGTGTCAAAGATACTATTACCTCCAATTTTAACCACAAGTTGTGGGATGATAAGGATCTTGAGGGTAAAAGGAATCTAAGATACTATAAGTGAACAAACCCGCTCTTGATAACCAGAACTATCTCTTTGTGTTAACAAGTACTAAGAAAAAAATGAACATCACTAGGATAAGAACTAATTTTCATGACCTTCAAAGTGAGACCCAATGATGGTCTACTCCCAAGACTCCCTAAAATGATAGAATCATCTAGATTTGTGATACTAAGAAGGTGGAAGATGAAAAATGCTTCCTTTTTTACACTTCCTGGATCTTACTCACATCCGTTCTCAATTCACGAACATCTGCGATACTTCTAATCTTATCAGACTTATTAAGCCATCCCAACTATAGCATCTTGGAGCGCTTCTTTCTCTTCTTTTTTATCACATAAACAAGATTTTGAAGAATCACAATTAGTTTCTTTTTCTTTTGTTGAGGTCAGTCATTGGTTTTAGTGGAGGTTAATCATCATCATAATTATCATTATTATTTAGATTCTAATAACTTAATTCATTTTTTTATTTTTTCATATTGATAATTTACATTAAAAATAACAATTATCTTCTATATATAATTTTGGGTTATTTTTTATCCATATTTGTTTTATTATTTTTGTATTTTTTTTAATCATATAAGATATGAACTTTGAATCTCATGGTTTACAAACATTTCATGATAGGAATATCGCTAATTAAGCTTTTATATAAACATTAATTTTTGTTTCTTTTAAATATATTTATTTTTAAATTAAATTTAAATATTCATATATTTTTACAATGATATTAATTTTATTAAATATTATACTCTATATTTTTAGAATTTTAATTATTTATCATAACCAATAGAACACTTATAATAATACTGGACATCTATCATCTTAAAAAGTCCAATATCCAACTTCCTCACCTCTACCGAAATATGAGACTTGCAAAGCCCCAGAAACGTCACTGGCGTAATTAGAAATGTCTTCCCCAATGGTACTTGCAACACTGCGTTGGAAGATGCATTGCATGCTGCTCCCCATGCTTCTATGAATGCCTATAAATCACAAATGAGAAAAAATACATAGTTATTATAACAACAATAATAATCTTTATATCTTGTTTGCGAAAGGAAGGATTTAACTAGTTATTAAAATCTAAGAGTTTTGTCAAAGGGAAGTTATTAATTTAAAAAGGTGTGCGCACTGGCTCCCAAGATTAAAGATGAATATATTCGAAGTGCATCAAACTTTACAACAAAAGTATGAAATGAATATTGAATCTATATAATTGATTAAAAAATATTCACCGTTCGATCATCTTTTAAACTGCCTGGATGTGCACCGTAGTCCATGACATGTATTCCGAATTTCTAGAACATCTCTATTCCTTTTATATCTGTATGAGTAAGGAACTCTTCCCTATTCATCTTCCCTAATGCACGCCCTTCACATGCAGAGTATTCATTCTTGATTATTTAAAGAACTTCTACTATTCCTCGTTTTTGATGTAGTGATAGATCATGCTAATTAATGTGGCCATGCCTTTGATGCTAAAGAGATTTTGTTCTCATTGTTGTGGGTGCAAATTCTTGATGACATTTGGTTGTCACATTGAGCTTAATAAACCTTGAGTTCAAATTCCCATTGCAATGACCTTAAATAGATTCTGCACGTCTTTCACTACATAATGCAAATTTACAAATTCCACTTTCAAACCCTAATATGTTATAGTATAGACTGTGTTAATTTTAGTTAACAATGGTATGCTTAGTACTTAATACAATTTACTTCAATGTTCCTTTAGCAACCCAATAACAATTTCCAATTATTTCTAGTAGCAATCACATTAACCATTAATCACATTGATAGTAAATGTAGATAGAACATAAAACAAAACGCAGAAGAGAAGACAAGACACGAGAACACTAGATTTGGTGGATCCAAAGGAAAAACCCCAATGTGGGGAAAACCCTTTGATCAATTCTTCTTATTACTATATCAAAAGTTCAATAGAGAGAGAGAATATGAAATTCAAATTTACTTGGCCAATACTAAGTCAAAAAAATCTTGTAAATTTTCATGGTCAACTGCAGTCAAACCTTAGTCCTACCCAGAAAGCCAACATTGGTGAAAACAATAGTCAAACACCTCCTTTAAAGCTCATTCAAAGGAATTCAAACTTAGCCTCCAGTAGTGGCCAAAGTCAACTCAAAAAAATCACAAAAGTTCTGGTCAAACTCGTTCAACTTTGCAGTGAAATAGGCATGTGTTCAACATAGGTCAAACAACCCATAAAACCTTGATTTTTGTGCCATTCAATGTAGCATAATGAAATTAAAATTCTACCACAAAAACCATAGTAAAAATTGGTCGAGATCACGTCGGTCAACTCTAGTCAAACAATATGAAATTATGCAATTTCGATTCTATAATTTAGCCCAGAAAACTTCGATATTCTTGCCACATGTGAGAGAGAGAGAGGTTTCCCAATAGTTGTACAAACCAATCTGAGGAGGAGAGAGAATAATGTGTGAGCGATGGATGTCCAAATGAGGTGTGAGGTCTCTTATATTTATACACTTCTTTGTGGGTGAAGAGACACATCCATTGAGCTTCTTGAGCTTATATAATGATGAATTCAATATGATAAATTTCCAAATGAGTGTTGGGTTGGGTTGTGTTATTTTTTTTGGAGCCTATATTAGGTGCCATACCTACCTATAGTTTTGTGCATTGATTTCATACATGGTTTTGGCACGACAATTTTCGATCCATGGCATTTTGTAGATCCTATTAAGGGAACTACGATTATGTTCTAATCCAAGGTTAATGGATTGGGGTTTATGGATGCTTCGACATGTATATATATGTATTGTAACATCGAAAGGAACATAAGGAAAATAAATCTGGTAGTCTTAGTTTTGGGATCCAGGGAACAATCTTTGTCTATATTTTTTTTTATGTGTTATGTTCTTGCCATTGTTTATTTTCTGTTCTTTTAGAATTTGTATGCAGGTAGGTTCTATATGGGGTTAAAACCTACAATGAGCAAGAATAAATTCAAAATCACACTTTTCCTTGTCTGAATGAGATCATGTTTATATCAATCATGGATGTGTCAAAAAGATGAATCCAATTCAATCATCATCTCCATAAAATGAGTTGTCCCAAGGTTGAATTTGGCCCTAGTTTCCAATTTTTAATAGACTTAGATTAAATTCTTCTTAATAATTGGAACATGCATCACATTGTGAATTAGTTTAACATGAACATTAGGTAACATCACTCATATCTCACCATATTATTTATTTCATGTAGATGATCATCTCCAAGATATATGTTTTTACCATTGTTAGTTTCCCAAAAGTTCTCAAACCAATGCCTATTATAGGACATATAAGTGGAGGCTCCAAAATAAACAAACCAAGTATTTTGATCATATATTTTAGTAGATAGTGAAACATCTATAACATATAATCTGAAGTTTTAAATGTCATCATTCATTATTTCTCCTTTATTAACAAAATTACTAGTGTGCCTCTTATTTCTATGTCTCGAGTAATGGTATTTCTTTTCGTACAATCTCTAGAGTAGTGTCCAAACTTGCCACAGTAATGAAATTTAATATCAAGCTTTGGAAATGTCATACTTTGTTGTCGTTTTTCAAATGGCAGCTTAACAAATCATGGGTTCTCCTTGTGGTGAATTTCCTCCTTTATTACATTCCTAAGGTTTCCTCTTGAATGGTGGTTTCCCTTTTTCCCTCAAAATCAAATCAAAACTTTGAGATTTAAGGTTCATTCAAATTTCTTCTTATTGCATAAATATACCTACCAACTCTTAAAATGTGGGAGCCTTCTCCCCTTTTATAAGAGCAATGATGAAGATTTGACACTCATTTATCATTCCATTTAAGGTTATAGTGACTAGGTCAATGCTAAATAGTTCTTGACCTATATCTTGAAGAGCATATTTAAAGTCCTTAATTCATGAAATAAAATTACTAATTCTTTATCTTCTTCCATTTTATAGAGAAAATTTTACTCTTTAGAGAAAAGAGCCCGTTTTTATCGTTCAATTCATACAAATCCTTATGTGTTGTGCATGTCTCATTCAATGTCTTTTAATATTTGAAACACAGTATAATGTTGTCTTTTACAGACATTTTCAATAGAACTGTTGGCTTAGTCTTTCTCTTCTCCCATCCTTAAATTGGTTTAGTTGTAGGTTCTGTAACCTCCTCTAGATTCACTTCATCACCACTTGTTATCAACCATACATTGTATCCTTTAACCAATGTCCACATTTTAGACTTCCAATTCACGTAATTGGTGCCATCTAAATTGTTTTTCTTTATTTATCTATTATTATGATAAATAATTAGCCTTATCCAACTTCAAAATCAATCGACTATTTTTAAGGCCACGCACAACAATGAACTATTTAAAAAGAAGCATAAATAATTTAAGAAAATTCAAATAATGTTAAACCAAGTCTATGAAATTTTGTAGCAGTTGATTTTGTAGCAGCTCCTCGCTTCCTTCCACATCTTCATTCATCATGGCTTGCAACCTTATATATACCCTTTTTTTTAGTTTTTATTATTTTTATGTAAAGTTAACATGGAGTGACGGATAGTAGCCTAACATGTGAACATCAATATGAGGACCTAGATATATATAAGAATCAACTAACACTTTTTTCCTATACCTTATGAATCCCACAATTTGATGGCGATTTAAATAAATGACACAACAATGGAATTTATCCACAAATATGCGTGATCGAATCTAATGTGAGTTCACAAACTAATCACATATTTCTTTCCAACTCTTTCATTTATATTCCTAATTTCTTCTTCTCATTCGCACATTCTTGTTGGATGTATATAGAGAAACAAATCAATATATACACCTAATACCACATTTTGTGTTCAGACAATGTTCTTCTTTATTATATTCATAGAGATTTCAAGAATTTATGAGACTTTAAACCCTAGCTTTGGATTCTAGTACCATAACTTGAGGCAATTAAAAATGCCACTATTGCACGACCATTAGCATATTACAAAATTTTCTTTTCCATGATCTAAAAAAAATTATTATGTCTGTACTCACCAACTTAGAAAACATACAACATTCCCCATTACGTAGCATGTATCTCCACTCTTCAGATGACACACAACACACTTCTCATAGAAGTTCCCCACATTCAGAGAATCAATGTATAGGACACTTTTTTTTATCCAACTAACTACACAACCCTTGTTTTGACCAAACCAACTACACGTGAGCTCACTTCACACGACTTGCATAAACTCACTTGGACCTTGTTTAATTCTACATGCACATTCAACGCACTTGTTCACAACAACAACTCGGATTTTTCTAGTGCACTGTGTGAACATACTCATCCAACCTTCAAATGTTGAATAAATGTTTAGAATGTACAATCACATTAGCTGGAATAGTTGATTGAAAAGTTAAAGCACGTCCCTTCTAGCCTTTTATTCATCATCGCACCTAGATCAATATATTTGCCATGATCAATATCAATCATCATCGACTCACCGACATCTACACAGTAATTGTGCCTTGCAAAGACCTTAAAGTGATTCAAATTGCAATTGCAATGACCTTGAAGTGATCTTGCCTGCCTTTCACCACATAATGTGAATTTATAAATTCTACTTTTAAATCCTCATTCATTATAGTATAGACTGGGATTGAATTCTTCTTAATAATAGGCACATGTATCACATTTTGAATTAATTTAACATGACCATTACGTAATGTCACTGATATGTCACCATACCCTTTATTTCATGTGCATGATAATATCCAATATCTATATTCGTACTGTTGTTAGTTTCATGAGAGTTTTCAAACCAGTGCCTATTATAAGACATATGGATGGAGGCTCCAATTTCAATAAAATAAGTATTTGGATCATTAATTTCAGTTAATAGTACAAGAATTTCAGTTAATAGTGTAAGATCTGTAGTAAATAGTCTAAATTTGTTTATGCCATCATTCATTATTTATCCTCTATCAACAAAATTACAAGTGTGCCTCTTATTTCTATGTTTGGACACATGGTATTCATTTTAGTTAAATCTCTAGAGTAGTGCCCATACTTGCCATAGTAATGTAATTTAATATCAATTTTCAGAAATCTCATACCTAGTTGTGGTTTTGCAAATGGTGGCTTACCAAATGATGGATTTCCATGTGGTGACTTTCCCCCTTTATTACCTTCCTAAGGCTTCCTCTTGAATGGTGGTTTCCCTTTTTCCTTTAGCACCAAATTAGAACTTTAATATTTAATGTTTCTTTGCCTTTATTCCTCTTGCATAAGTATCCAGTGATACATTTTTCTTGACCTATATCTCCAAGAGTATCTTTAAATTCCTTAATTCTTGAAATAAAACTATTGGTGCTTTAATTTTATTCCATTTTAATAAACAAAATATTACTCTTTATAGATAGGAGTCAAATTTTATTCTTCAATTCATACAAATCCTTGAGCATTGTCTAGGTATCATTTAATGTCTTGCAATCTTTGATATGCAGTATAATATTTTCTTTTACACACATTCTTAGAAGAACTTTCACCATAGTCTCTCTCTTCTCCTAAACTTTAATTCATTTAGTTTTTGGTCTTACAACTTTCTCTGGCTTCACTTCATCACCACTTTCTATCGACTAGATATTGTATCCTTCCATCAATATTATCATTTTAAACTTCCAATTCACATAATTAGTGCCATCCAACTTGGTTTCTTTGTCTAGGTATGATTCTTATTAAAAAAATATCTGTATCAAACTTTCAAATTAATCAAAAGTTTTTGAGGCCACACACAACAATGAACTATTTAAAAAGAATCATAAATAGCTTAAGAAAAGCTAAAATAGTGTCAAACTAGGTTTATGCAATATTGTAGCAGTTGATTTTGTACCTACCCCTTGCTTAGTTTCACATCTTCATGTATCAAGGCTATAAAATTCTATGATTTGTCCAGTCTAGTAACTTTGTAATATACATACTCCAAAATTCACATGGCTTGCAACCTTATATATAACTATGTTTTCAATTTTTATTATTTTTAGATAGAGTTAACATGGAGTGAAAGAGAGCGGCCTAATATGCTTAACATTAGTAGAATAGCCTAAATATATACAAACATCCACTAACACTCTGGTCCCAGACCTTACGAATCCCACAATTTAACGAAGATTTAAATAAAAAACACTACAATGGAATCTATCCACAAATCTGGGTGGAGTCTAACGTGAAGTTCACCAACTAATCACACATTTTACATTTACTTTATATTAATGATCTATTCTTCTCATTCAAAAATTCTTGTTGGATGTATATACAGAAACAAATCAATATATACACTCTAATACCACTTTTGTTTATGTGTATATAATGTTATTCTTTATTAGATTGACATGGATTTGAAAAACCCATGAGGATTTAAACCCTCTCTTTGTATTCTAGAAACATATCTCGAGGAAATAAAAAATGGCATTGTTGCATGACCATCAACATATTGTAAAGTTTCATTTTCCATGATATCAAAAACAAATTGATCACTCGTCTACACACAATAGCTTAGCGAACATAGAACATCCTCGTTATATAGTGGGCATCTCCAACTTCACATAACACACAACACACTACTGAAAAAAACTCCTTACATTCAGATAATCAATGTATACGACACTCATTTAGATCTAACTAGATACATAACCCTTGTTTTGACCAAACCAATTACATGTGAGCCCACTTCACACGACTCGCATCAACTTACTCAACCCTTTTTTGCATCTAGATATACATTCAATGCACTTGTTCACAACAAGAATAACTCGATTTTTTCCAACGCACCATGCACAAGGTCGACCCAACTCTAAATGTTGAATAAATCGTTAGAATCTACAATCACATTGGTTAGAATAGTCGATGGACCAGTTAAAGTACATTCCTTCTAGGCTTATATTCATATTGGCACTTGTATCAAAATATCTACCATGATAAATTTCAATCGTCTTCAACTCACCGACATCTACACAGCAATCATGCCTTGCATTTTTCTCCACATAGCTCTAAGAAGTGGGTCACACACCAGATTCATAATAGCCAAACTAAGCTCTATCCTCATGACCCTCAATTTGGATCTAATACCAACTCATAACGGATGACCAAAATGAGAAATGTTGCAACTCACTTGTGAGACAATCACTCACTCAAGAAGCTACACCACTCAACACTCACTTGCATTCACTAGGACAAAATTCTCTTACATATATTGGATTACATTATTATTGAACAGATTCCTCGTATAAGATTTTCTATGTGATCAATGATTAATTACGCAAATATTTCTAACAATATATAATTGCCTCTAATTATAGGATAATCTTATATGTTTATGCATTATTCCAATAGTCACGAGTTGTGAATGATTTCAAAGGTAACGAAGGTTGTTGGAAACTTGGTGCTACATGATTTTATGGTAGCATAGATGTATGAGTGAATGGATAAAAAAATCACTGGAAAAAGTCTCATTGATTCAATGATTGAGGTGTGTACATAAAGAATGTTCTACAAAGGTGTGTAGGGATTTCTATGTTATTTTTTATTTAGGTACGTCACCTAGGAGGCAAGATATTTCTATATGTATTTCATGGATTAACATGGGGATGGGAGGTGAGGTGAAGAGGAGGAAAATCTACTATTGCATAATCTATGGGTCGAATCGACAATGTGTTTGACAAGATGACTGAGTCCATGCTTGTGGAAACCTTTTCTCAATTTAGAGAGATAAATAATATAACATTGTACATGCAATGGAAATACTATGTTCATGTATTTCAAGTGGCCAAGGACAGTTTTATTAAACAATTTTTTGATGCCTAGTGCCTTCTTCCATCTCTGGATTGCATGAGAAATCGCTGCCATGGATGTAATTAGAGCATGGTATATGTGGATACTAATGAATATAGAGAGGAAATAAAGTTTACGAGGAGAGTTTTTGGTGCATCAAACTACCAAGAGGAGAGTCTATGTTTGTAGCAAAATCTTGTTTCATTACGAGAGTTTTGTGTCTCTTTTATTTTGGATACATTTAGTGACACATTTATAACCCACATGAAGGATATCTATGAGAGAAGGAAAAAAAATTCCTTGGCATGTAGTTATAGCTACATGTCAAATTAAAGCGGAGCCATCCTTCAAAGAGAGCGATTGTGCAACCCGCTTCGAGGAGAATCCATGTGTAGGGAAAAAGTTGTCTACTATGATGTGTTGAGTCTGTCATTTATCAATTTGTAAGAGTATGTGACTAAGTTCTCTTGTGAGGCCACAGAAAAATTGCTAGAGTAAACTGAGATCATCTTGGTAATTCGATTTACAAGCTCGTGGAAATGGCCTGAATTCAAAAGTCAAAATGATGTCCAAAGAAAAATAATGGTCATATTTATGGATAATTACATGCTCACAGTAAAGGAAAGAATTATAAACGAAGTTCAAAGATAATTTGTTATTGTGTGGATAAAGGTACACATATGGAATATTTCGCACATCTAATGTATGAAGTAAAAGTTGGAGAGTGTGACATATTGAAAAACAAATTATAAGTTGAAATCAAGATTTTTTAAATGTTTATGTGGGGTTTTATCTTTTCAAGAGGAAGTTGAGTCAGATTACATGTCTCATCTTGGAAAATAGTTGGGGTGAATGATTTGTGTTACCAAAATATCCATTCTAAATTTATATTGAAGTTTCGAAATTTCTTGAAAATAAACCATATTTCATGTCATTAAAATACTTTATCGTAAATTTGGTTTTCATTGTAGTGACATTTAGTAGGAAAAACTATTGTCACATGTTTGAGTCTGTGTTGGAACTAGTCATTCCAACAATGCATAATTTTTATTATAATAATGTTTGAGTAGTAGATATCATGAAGATATGAAGAACTATGCAAAATACAAAACCCTTATCATGTGAAACGAAGATACAAATTAATAATCCAAATATCTCCATGATTGTAAACGAATGAGTTTAGGACCCAAAAAACTGCTAAAAATAGTAAACTATGCAACAATTAAGGAAATTGAAAAACTGAAAGGGGTGGGGGTCCAAGTAAGTAAGTAATTTCAAAATCATAAAGTCAGATTGTACAATTCATTCTTATAGAATACTTAACATGGCTTTCAAAAGCATTATTGAAATACGTACGCCACTAGTGATCATGAAGAGACAAGTTTTAAACAACTTGACTATATTTATCTACTACTGAAGACTCCTTATGAAAGGCCTGGTCCAAAAGGAAGTTATTCTAAGGCCAGATCAAGCTAAGGAGAAAATATTTGTTTCTTCTATTTTAGGAACTTTGAGAGCTGAAAATGATATATGGTTAGTAGACAATGGTCTCTCTAGGCACACGATATGTTTTTGGGAAGCTATAACTTCAAATAAAGAGACTTGGCATTAAAGGTAGAGCTTGGAGACAATACCTAGTATGAAGAAGATTTTGTTCTCTATCTCATCATTGGAACATAGAGGCTATATATTTGCATTTTTGGATCAATACAAGCTATTATATGGCATAATAATTCAAGAATATAATTAGTAAAAGTATTTGGTGTTCAAGAATGACTATATGGACTGATAGGATGACCAATACAAGAATTGATCTGTAATAGTATCAATCCATGTGAGCTATGGCGTCATATATTTTCTCACTTACATTAAAAAGATTTAGCAACATTAAGAAAAATGGTTACATGTCTTCCAAAAATTCATATTGAGCATGGTGACATTTGTAAAGGTTGTGCACTTGGTAAAAATATCAATAGATATTTTCCTAGTAGTGTTAATAGATCCAAGGGGATTCTTAATCTAGTACATTAATATATATGTGGACCAATGACCACAACCTCCTTAGGTTTCCACTTGTACTATGTAGCATTCGTAAATGATTTCTACCAAAATACTTGGATCTACTTTATGAAAACTAAGGATGGAGTCTTTAACAAGTTCCAAGAATTCTAAGCATAATCCTAGAGAACCTAACATGAAGGAGAATCAATGTCATAAGATTAGATAATGGATAAAAGTACTCATCCATAGACCCTAGTGATTTTTGCAAGAAATCAGGGATTAGGAGAATTGATCCTTCCTTAAAATCCTTAACAAAATGGAGTAGTAGAAAGAAGGAATAGAACAAGTCTATAAGAAGTGAAGGTGATGATTCATGATATAGACATTTTGATGTTATTATGGGCAAAAGATGCTAACAAAAGCGTTTATGTTCAAAACCAAAGTGCTAACTAAATATTAGAGGACAGTACACCCGAGGAAGGATTCACCAGAATAAAATGTCATGCTAGTCATTTAAGAATATTTGATTGTCCAATATATGTTACACTCCGAAATAGGTGAGAAAGTAGTTGGAACCTTCTAGGAACAAAGGTATCCTTTTATAATACATTGCAACTTCAAAGGCA